>BQNB010127403.1:0-19445 GCA_026074375.1 Tanacetum coccineum
TGTGTTTGTGATAAATAGAGGCATGTTGTTGCATAGTTATTGGAGAAAAAGTTAATACTGTTAGGCAAATTGTTAATACTGGTGGGTTCAAAATTAATACTGCTAGTTAAGAAAATGCTTTGGATTGTGTTTTTTTTGGTTTTGAACTAACATTTGCAGGATAAGCAAAATTGACTATCTATTATCAAGTGAATTATTGTTTGAGGGGAGGGTCATGATGTATCAGACAAAAAGTGTCAAACACATATGAAAATCAAAAGTGGTCGGGATACTAAGGTACCTCAGTCTGGTGGTTCCCCTGACAAAGGTTGGTGATGAGGCTGTCCATAAGGAGTTGGGTGACAGAATGGAAAGGGCTGCCACTACTACTTCTAGCTTTGAAGCAGAGCAAGACAGTGGTAACATAAACTAAGACCCAATCCATGGCAACACTTAATGAATTAAGTCCTTTGGGATTTGGTTCAGGTAGTGGTCCCAGGTGCCAAGTTACCATATTGGGGATGTAGATGCTCAAACTAGGTTTGAGGCTGCATCTAAAAGTCTAATGATCCACCCCTCTCAGGAGGTTACACACCTGGAAGTGATGAGGGTAGGAAGAAACTTAATGAATTGACAGAATTGTGTACCAAACTATCTGAAAAAGTAACCAGCTTGGAGCAAGATTTCAAACAGACTAAGCAGGTTTATGGTAAGGCTCTTACTAAGTTGGTGAAAAAGGTCAAACATTTGGAAGATCAGCTCAAGTCTACAACAAATAAGGAAGAAATGACAAAAGTTGTAGCAAGAGAAGGTTCAAGTAAATATTGAAAATCATCAGGGTCAGAGAACTGAAGAATTTCTAAGTACTGATGAAGAAATTGCTCAGAAGATAGTGAGGTGGCAAGAGACTTAGTGATGAAGATCTTCATAGAAGCCAACAAACCAAGAAGCTGAAGTGTTTGGAAGAATCCTCTCAGAGCCAACAAGATTTAATTCAAGAAACTTGATGATTTGGAGATAAATCACAAGTTTAGGGGAGGATTGTTGGGAATTAAAAGCTTCTACAAGTTTATATTGCTGATGGACTTAGTACTGCTATTGAAGATTTGTACTACTACTAGTAAAGATTGAAGAATATAAACTAAGTCATTAGTACTGCTAGTTGTAATATTAGTACTGCTAGTTATAGTTAGTACTGTCAGTACAATGTTAGTACTGACAGTGTAAATTAGTACTATTAGTTAGTTTATTAGTACTGCCTATGTGATATACATGAGTTATATTAGGAATAGATATGCATGATCACTTAACGCGTTTTGTAAGCCCATTAGGGTTTTCTTGGTGTATAAAAGGAACCCTTACGGCATAGTTAGGTAACGGATCCAAGATAGAAAAGTCATAGTTATTTAGGCAAAACATATAGTTGTTTTGTGAATCATTCAATATATTAAAAGTTTAGAGAAAGTTCTTGTGTTACTGTTACATTGTTTCTTCTGGTGTATAAAGATTAGTTTTCGCATAATCATTATATATTACTCAGGGTTTCTATCAGAGTTGTTTTAGATTTATCTAAGATAACTAAAGCTTTAACAAGCTAATCAAAGATCTAAAAAGGGGATCAACATAATCAAGTAAAAATATGCACATAAAAGACAAACTAAAGATAACATTAAATTAACAAGTAAACATGTAAAATCCGAGTTCTCAAGCGAGTCTTCCCCAATTGAAGAACTATAAGACCCTCACTAGGTTTTCATCAATGCGCCTAGATCGCCCCATTCATCACAAAAGTGATTGAGTAGGTCTTATGGCCGGAATGATAGACAAAATCAGACTAAATATGTAAAAGATCTAGTTTCCAAAAATAAAAGATTTTAGTTACCATAAATAAAAATTAAGATTTTTTTATATATATAGTGTGATTTACTCTAAAAAGGAAACAAATCTACTAGATTAACAATTTAATTTTATTCCTTTTTAATCTTTATTAACACTTAATATTTTCAAGATCCAGATCTATAAATTTTATTTAATTATGGCAAAGATTTGCATAATCTTTGCCATATTTGCAAGAAAACAATAAATAAAATATAAAACGCAGCATTCAGGCAAACGGCAACCGTAAGAATTCTCAAATTAGTTGATAGGCTGATAGTTGTTGCGCTAAAATAACTATTCTCTTCTAGATAACGAAGTTATGTGTTTGGATGATAGTAATTAGAAGGGTAACCTTTGTGGAAACAAATGGGTCAAAATTTAGTATTTTGGTTTGACTTAACCGTTTGACTTCTATTCTGGGTTTATGCTAAATATGATCTTCTGAATTCTCACCATAGTCTACTCTAGTACTTTCTAGTGTGTTTGTGCTGAAAAGACGGGGGGGGGTCATGTGATGCATGGTTATGAGAAAACAATGTTAATACTGTAGGCAAATTTGTTAATACTGATGGGTTCAAAATTAATACTGTTAGTTAAGAAATTGCTTTAGATTATGTTTTTCTTGGTTTTGAACTAACATTTGCAGGATAAGCAAAATTGATTGTTTATTATCAAGTAAAGTATTGTTTGAGGGGAGGCTCATGATGTTTATTATGCACTCAAGTATGATTTGAAAATTTTGTAACATCAGACAAAAAGTGTCAAACACATAGTAAAATCAAAAGAGGTCGGGATACTAAGGTACCTCAGTCTGGTGGTCCCCTTGACAAAGGTTGGAGATGAGGTTGTCCATAAGGAGTTGGGTGACAGAATGGAAAGGGCTGCCACTACTGCTTCTAGCTTTGAAGTAGAGCAGGACAGTGGTAACATAAACTAAGACCCAATCCATGGCAACACTTATTGAATTAAGTCCTTTAGGATTTGGATCAGGTAGTGGTCCCAGGTGCCAAGGTACCATATTGGGGATGTAGATGCTCAAACTAGGTTTGAGGCTGTGTCTAAAAGTCTAATGATCCACCTCTCTCATGAGGTTACACACCTAAAGGCTAATCTTACGCTCATTTTAGTGGGTTTGAGAGTTTTGAGAGATAATTTAGCATATAGAAATTATGGCATGAGATAAATGCTAGTACCAAAATCGGCTAAAGCATCACATGAGAAACCTTTGTTGAAGTTACATGGAATGAGGAAACTTCTGGGGTCTCTAAGTTTGGGTGGAACTTTATTTTCAATTAAAGCATAACTTTCATCGCTTTGGAAAGCGGCTAAAACTTGTTCAAGCTTGTGCTTATTGCTAATGAGTTCTTTAAGAAATTTGTCATAGTTTGGCATTCCTGCTAAAACGTTGACAAAAGGAACATTGATTCGAACGGCTCGAATCATGTCGAGGAATTTTCCATATTGAGCTTCTATTTTTTCTCTTTTCTGAGGTGTTGAGTGATGGATCAAAATAATGTCCACATTTATAGCATCAGTTATACCATGAAAATAACCCGTTTTATGTAAATTATTGCAAAGATTGTTACTTAATCATTTGTATGTGAAATTGCATTAATTAGGAGTACTTGGTGGCGATTCGCAAAAAGGTACGCATTTGAGCATAAACGAAGACATTCTGAAAGATTCCTTGTTCTGTACACCCCCAATACGTCATATCCATCAAGGAAGATACGGCGTATCTGTGCCTGCACTTCACAAAAGACCACGAATGAAACAAGATCAATATGCCATATCCAAGGAAGACCAATACGCCATATTCAAGCTATGGAAATAAAATATTCTGGAAGATATCAAACGTGGTCCCTACTCCAAGAAACCCCCCAATACGCCATATCGAAGACTTTTGATACGCCGTATCGACCTTTTTCCAGACCTTATAAATAGAAAACTCAAAAACGAGTTTTAAGTGTGCTAAATCATATTTTCGATACCTAAACCATAAAAGTTGATTTTTAGAGGAGAAGAAGAGTAGAAGAGATCTTGCAACGTAATTAATTCCATGTGGAACAACTTGTAATCTCCTATACTCTTGTAATCGTTCAGTTTTGGGTATAATTCATTAACTCGGTTAGTTTAACTTGGCTAAATTATTACTTTTGTATTGATTGTGACATTTGAAGGCTCATAACTTCGGGTATTAGCCATTATTATGAAGCTCTGAATGTTTGGTTTATTTATCTTGATTGCTTAATTTATCGTTGATTTATTGTTTATGTTTATTTGTTTATACTTGTTTACGTGCTTTTGTATGCGACCTATCATTCAACTGGATCTAGTGATACAGACCAAGTAATCTAGATGTCGGGATGGCTCTCCATATAGTGATTTATACATCGAGACAAATAGGATCACAAATAATAAGCTATCTTTGCCTTTAGATTGCGAGCTTAGTTAGACCAACAGGTGACCTTAGGATCAACGAGTACGTTCTCGATTAATTGGTAAAGACTTGGTTAGTGGACTACTAGTGTATGAATTGCCATTAAGCTAGAATATGTGGTAAAGTTCTGATGAGCTAGGTTTAACAAGATCACCATTGCTTTACTCTCAAGATAGCTTATATTCTGGCACATAGATGCTTATGCGGATACGTTTAATTGTGATAGAATTCTACATGTCTAGGTTTAAGGAAGAAGTACCGCCTTAATCTTAAGAATGATATGTCGCCTCGAGATAACTAATCATTGCACTAAATAAACAAACCAACGTTCTGATTGGATTAATAATGGTTAATACAGTTTTCTTATATTTAGCTAGACCGCTCTTTTATCCTTTGTTAATTTGCTTGCGTGTGTTTTAGTGTCTTAAGTTGATTTTAGTCACCACAAAACCTATGCCGGTCTCTCAGGCTGAAAACCCCCCTTATCCGTTAGATTTAAAATTAACATAGGTTTAACATAGAATAGAATTAACTTAGTATAGACAACTAAAATATTAATAAATTGAAAGATTGTTTCTCGCTCGCAATGATCGACACCCGACTTACCATGAAACTACGACCGTACGGGTACATGCCGTTAATGTGATGTTTTTGGTTAAGTCGGCATAAATATAAATTTAAACTGAAATCATTAAACTATACAACTCACAACACACAATCATGAGGATACGGGATCTTTGGTTTATATGGTCTAGGTGTTGGGTTTTCTTTGACTAGTTTTAGATCTTTAGGTTTGGGTTGAGGTTGAGGTGTAGGTTCTTCATCTTCATCATCGTTATCGAAGATAACTAGAGTTTTGGAATTGTTAGTTTGATCATTTGGGTTGATTGGTGGGTCATAGGATTTACCACTCCGCGTAAATACGACATTTACCTGCTCATTTTGAGCTTGTGGTGATTGATAAGGTTTAGATGAGCTACCTTTTGGGTTAGGTTGAGTGTTACTAGAACGAGATCCAGAAGGTCGAGGAGATTAGTGTTAGCCAAAAGTCTGTCGATATCGTTCAGATTTTTAGGTTTAGGCATAACTGATTTTTGTTGTTGTTTGAGTTTGAGATTTTGAGATCAATAAAAGTATCTTTGATAAAAGAATTGGTTGATTGTTGAGCTTTTATTAAATCGCTTAATTGTTTTTAAAGGTCGTGTATATCATTAGAATTAGATTGATAGTTATCTCGATTGTAATCTTTCTTTTTTATTTTTTTTTTTTTTTTTTTTTTTTTTTTTTTTTTTTTTTTTTTTTTTTTTTTTTTTTTTTTTTTATACTGGAATCGCCAATTATCGCGATTTGAGTCTCGATCGTAGTAATCCTAGTAAAAACGAGTACGACGGAAAGTTTTCATGAATTTGCTCTTCTTTACAGACATAGGTGTCATTCGTTATGATCGGGTTTAGAATTTATTTAAAATGAGATTGAGAATTCTTTATATGAGCATCCATTTCATGGTACATCACATCATCGGGCCATAATTTTGTCAGTGTCAGAATTACTGCTACCTTAATCGGTGAAAGCAATAGCTTTTTTAAGAGATGATTTATATTTTTGGTTTTTAGTCGAGTCGAGCTTGAGTAAGACTTTGTCTTCAAGAAGCTGATAAGCTTGATTTGGTGTTTTATAGATGAAAATACCACCAACTGCGGCATTTAGGACTCCTTGGGTTATTTCGTTAAGACCATGGTAAAATATTTTTATGGTATTTCCTTTGGATAGATTGTGACCATGGCAATTTCTGAGCATTTCTTTCATACGGAGCCAAGCTTCGGTTAAGGTTTCATTTTCATGTTGAGAAAAGGCTCGGATTTCTTCGAGGAGTCGATCAAAAAGAGCTGGGGGAAAGAATCTGCTAATTAATGTGGTTCGAAGTTCATCCAATGTTTCGATAGTTTCTTCGTTGAGTTCATTTAGTCATGTTTTTGCTTCACCCATGAGTGATAGGGGAAATATCATCAGGCGGACGGCTTCATTTTTGGTATCTCTGTATTTAAACATATCACATATTTCGAGGATTTCATGAATGTGTTTATGCGGATCGGTTTTAATTCCACCATCAAATTGGTTTCCTTTGACGAGAGTCAAGTGGTTACCCTTAATGGCGAATTCGTTTGTGGTTTCAGGAATGGTGATTGCGAAACCGGGAGTCAGAGCGACAACACAGTCGGCAGCCTACATTAGTTCATCATCCATTAGATTGTAATTTTCAAGGATATCAAGAAAGTAACAGAAATAGTTGATGTCAAGAATTGGAACGTAAACAACTCTCGGTTGTGCAGGTGGTTCGTTTCATTGTTCGAATGGAACTCTCATGTTTCGTCGATGAAGTCTTCGATTCAAGGTTCGTTCAGGTTCAAGAAGTGGTTCAACAAGTTTAGAGTTGGAAGCACGTGTATGCAACCAAGGGAGTTATATGGTTCAGTTTGCCAGAAAACTATACGGCAATTTTGAGAAATGAAGTGGTTAAAATTTATTTTTTAAAATTGATTATGGTTAAGCTTTAAAATCCCCAACAACGGCGCCAAAAACTTTTGATGTGTTTCGAAAGCTTTAAATTTTTAAGACTAGTTTTACCGATTATTGATTGGAAACACACAGGTAAAGTATACCCATGTATGTAGTATAATATTTCAGGTAAGACCAGGTCGTCCACGGATATTTAATTTGTGTTCGAATAATCAGAAATTTTAAAACAATTATTAATAACTTTTAAGATAGATCCAATAATAAAGAAATATGACTACTCGGATAGTTTCATATAATTCATAAGCAATGGTAGTAATCTTGATCTTCTATTTTAGGACTTTAACTTATAAAAAAAAAAAAAAAAGGATTTCTTGTAGAATAGTTTTCATAAATGTAACTAGTTTCACTTAAGATTCTCTTAGATTAATTAATCAAATGTGTCACTCAATAATCACGTTACTATTATATTAAATCTATTTTGTTTATAAATAAATAAATGAAATTTCCTTCGATCGATGATAAAGAATCATAGGAACAAATCTTTACAAATCATATAGTTCACAACGGAGTTCTTTTCGACCTCTACATTATGAGTTTACAATCAAGTTGTATAACAAGCCTTAAACAGATTAGATATGATAGAATTGTAAAATAAGCTTAAGATTGATAAGATCGAGATGATACCAATGCTTAATTATTATATTAAACATCACCGAAGTAGTCATAAGAGTTTTAGCCTCTCATGGCTATGGTGTTCATAACTACAAAGGTGAATAGATAAACATGTAAACATATGAAATCCGGATTGAGAAATGGATTGAACACTACTTTTACAAGTACAAATTCACATAAAAACCTTATTTAACTAAATACTACGATGATGATCTTCGTTCTTCGCCAGAATTCATGCTAAACTCCAAGGAATTATAAAGATTATTAAGAGATAGAAGTGTGTTGGAATGTTGTTTGGATGTGTGAAATATGAGAGAATTTCTTCTCTATTTATATGTTGGGCGAGAGAAAATGTAAGGCGCACTTCCTTGAGAAGTGTGGCGTACTTTGGTTCTTTAATGCGTAGAACTTTAATGCTAAGATGAAGTGTGGCGCACATGATGTAGAAGTGCATCGTTCTTAGGGTATTAAATGTCCTTCTTTTACTCGGCGTGAAGTGAGGCGTACTTGGGTAAAGTGCGGCGTACTTGGCTTCATTTTTGGATTAAATATTTATTTTCTCCTAACTTTTCTTCCGTAAGGTGTAAAATGCTTATATCTTTAGTCTTTTTGAGCTTGACATGTCTTTAAGTGAACCTGCACATATTTCATGCTCTTAAGTGTCGAAAGTTCATGATAAATGATATAAATAGATAAAATATTGTCGCCGATAACATGCATAATTAAGGTGTTATCAAGAATATAAATGAGGTGTAGCCTGCTGTTGCTACTAGGAAGTCTAGTAGACAATTTAAACTTCCTGCTAGGTTCAATGACTATATCGTTAATAGCAGTAAGAAATATTGTTTTAAAAAAGTTGTGAAATATTCTCATCTTAGTTTTGGGAACTATTGCTTTTCTACCTCTCTGAATAAGTCTGCTGAACCTAGTACATTTTATGAGGGTGTTAAGGATAGAAACTGGGTAGATGTTGTGAATGCTGAGTTTGAGGCTTTAAATAGAAACAATACTTGGTCTATTACATGTCTTCCTAAAGGTAGAAAACCTATAGGAAGTAAATGGATATTCAAAATAAAGGATAAGGCATCTGGTGAGATTGAAAGATATAAAGCTAGGCAAGTAGCTAAAGGTTTTAGTCAAAGAGAATGTACTGATTATGATGAAACTTTTAGTCCTATTGTAACAATGACAACTGTGAGGTGTTTAATCAATATTGTTGTGCAAAAAGACTGGACTTTGTATCAACTTGATGTTAATAATGCTTTCCTATATTTTGATTTATGCAAAGATGTTTATATGACCTTGCCACCTGGTTTCTCTTCTAATAATGATAATGTGGTCTGTAATCTGAATAAATCTTTACATGGGTTTAAGCAAGCTCTTAAACAATATAATGCTAACTTGTATATGCTCTTATTAAAACTGGGATTTGTTCACTAAATTTGATTTATTATTGGTTGGTAAGGGTTCTAGGATACTTTTTGTTGACTTTACTAGTATATGTTATGATATTTGATTAGAGTGAGGTGATGTTAAGCAGATTTGAAAGTTTTAAACAATTTCTTAAAAGTGAGTTTAAAATTTAAAAACCTGGTTTTATAAAATCCTTTCTAGGATTGAGGTTTTAGGAAATTGAATAGGATGTTGTCTTACTCAAAGGAAATATCGCCTTGAAGTTCTTCATGTGTTTGGATTGCTTATTGCCAAACCTATTTTAAGTCCTCTTCCTGCTAATTTTATTCTTACTCATATTTAAAGTGATGAAGACAAAGCTTTGACTAATATTTCTAACTATCAAAAATTAATTGGCAAACTCATTTACTTAACTCACACTAAACCTCATATTTCATATTTAGTTTACTGTTTAAGTCAACATATGTACTCACCTTTGTCTTCTCATCTTAAAATTGCACTCAAAGTTCTTAGATACCTTAAAGGTTCACCTAGTTGTGGTATCTAGGTGAATAAGACTGGGAATTTTGGTGTAAAGGTTTATAATGATTCTGATTGGGCTAGATGTCTTATTACTAGGAAATCAATATCTGGTTTCTGTGTTTTCTTCAGTGATTTTTTGATATCTTGAAAAAGCAAAAAGCAAGCAACTTTATCCAGATCTTCTACTGAAGCTGAATATAAATGCCTGGCTTCTGCTACTTGTGAAATCATTTGGATATGCAACATTTTGAGTGAATTTGGTGTTACTGGTGTGTTACCAGTTGAGATGTATTGTGATAACATTTCTGTTTTGCAGCTTGCTGCAAATCTTGTATTTCATGAGAAGTCTAAACACTTTGAGATTGATTTACATCTAATAAGGGAAAAGGTGTCTGCTGGTGTTGTTAAAACTACCAAAGTTCATACAACTCAGCAGATTGCTGATATATTTACCAAAGGGCTTGATGTTAAGCAACATCAAGTGTTGTGCCAAAAGTTAAATTTGAAAGACATGTTCAGAGTATAAAGTTTGATGGAGGGTGTTGAAATACAACTTTATTTGTATAGTTCAAGGGTCTAGCCTAGACAAATTATTCTTAGTACTAATCCTTGTATCAAGTACATGGGTTTTTCTTGTTTTTTCTCATTCTTACAGGTTTGTTTTGTTATCTCTGAAAGGGTCTTTTATGCTGCTTACTTGGAGTTCAATGGCTATAGGGGACTTTCTGTTTGTGGTTATATAAGCTGGTCTATAGCTCTCATTAGGGTTAACCCTAATCTCTCTATCACTCTCTCAAAAGTTCATCTCTCTCAATCGTTTAGTTTTGATCTGTTTTGGTTGAATCATTTGACTGATCACTGTGTAGTGAGCCATTGTTATTCAGTTTTCTCTATTTGTTGATAGAACACTTTTCATTTTCTATCTTGTATTGTAATCAACTCTTTTTTTTATAATACTCCATTCGTCTCAAAATAAGTGTCCAGTTTGACTTTCAGAGTCAAACTGGTTTAACTTTGACCTTAACTATTTGTGCGTGTGTTCTATAATATTTGATACAAAAAATATGAATGGGGGTAGACCCGAGAGAGGCTGCTGAGGAGATAGCACCAACGACCCTTGAAGGGGTTAATACTAGGGTGACTGAGCTTGCTGCTGTTCAGGAGCAGGACACTTAGGATATCTATGCTGTGATAGAGGATACCCAGGACAGGTAAACTCGGTTATTTCAGAGAGTTGATGCATTGGTCAAGGATAGACCGTATCACTATAAGATTGCATGACTATTGGATCAAGAGGCTCTAGCTTCTTGAGAGGCTTGGGCACATTCTGTGGGACTGAGTTCGGCAATCCACTATGAGCTTCAGGGATACAGGACTCACACTTGGATCCAGGATCATCGTATCGATGCCCAGGAGTCACTGACAGCGGCGTTGATCGCATAGGTTTCATCACTGCAGGGACAGTTGTCAGCAGCCCTAGGACAGATTTAGGCACTTCAGGATAGAGTTAGGACTCATGTAGATGATCTAGAGGGCGCTGATAGTTCTGCCTAAGTTTAGCTTTCATGTCATAATTCGTAGCTATCATTTTTTAGCCGGCTAAGTATTATGGGTTTTATACCCAGCTAGCACAGTAGTAGGATTTGTATTTTCTATTTCTTGTATCAAACAATCATGTATGTTTTCCAATTATATATGAGGTGTTGTATTATGTCATGTCGATCTTAATTCTATTATGTGTTGTGATACCAGTCATGTTATATAATCACTGTGTTACGTGATCTTGTTATATATAATGTGATGTATTATGTTATGTTGATCTCAATTCTGTTATGTGTTGTGATCCTAGTCATGTTATATAATCACTGTGTGATGTGATTGAAGAATACAAGTAATATTTGATATGAGATGGGAAGGAACTTAGTGAGAGAAAATAGAAGGAAGGATGTATTCTAGAGAGAGAAAGTAAGAAACATGTAATTCATAAGTGTAATGAGAATACAAAACCAACCAACACCCTCTCCAAGTTATGGAGAGGGTATTTATACTACAATATTGGTCGGCCATGGGCCTTAGGAGGCTTTCCATAGGCCTTTGGGCCATATTAGCTTATCATACTAGACATTGACTAACTACGAGCTTTGACTAGTTATTGAAAGTGACTGAGACTTTTCTTGATCCTAACAATCTCCTCCTAAGGGAGGTCACTCCAATTTACAAAAATTTAATCCTAAAATATTATGCTTTATCTTTAGTCTTCAGCTCGTAAACTTCATGTCTTTTATCTTGTGAATATGTTGTAGTGTCTTTTGACTTTAGGCACGAGCTTGTTCCTTTATCTCGTTTCGCCATCTTGTGACATAGCCATCTTGTGAACTTATGACTTTGGACCGACATGCTCATACCTTTCTTGATTTGTTGACTTGAAAAGCTTTAATGATGCATCTTTCTTGAAATTCTTTAACTTTAACACTTAGTCACTCCTAGAAAGATGTTCGGTATCAGAGTGACGAAAACTTCTTTGAAATTCTTTGACTTTAATACTTCGTAACTTCAAGAAAGACATATGGTATCAGAGTAGCGGAAGTCTTGAAACATGTACTTAAGCTTTCATGATGTCTTTATGTTTATCGGTCGGGTATGAGCATGTGGCTATGAATCTTGTGAGTCACCGGGAAACAGACACCTTTACCACCATCTTTAAGTTTCCTGCAATAAAATAGTTAGCAATAAAGCGGGGGGACAAATATGGCTTTGTCATTCGCCCGTGTTTGGTTGGAGTAACCTTCGAATCCGTGAGGATCGACCTGTGATCAGGTAGATTCAATTTAAGAAGAATCTCCTTGACAGGATTTCCAGCTGAAGTATAGAATCTTTCTAACACATGTGTATTAGATTCATCAAACTTAGCATGTTCTCATTATCAGAACGTCTCAAAGCAGACAACACGATAAGAGTGAACCAGCGAGTTACTATCTCACCGATTGAAGTAAGAAATTGATTTGAAAATCAATCGACGTATCACTTACTAAAGTGGTTTTGTGACACATCGAGAGTGTTAATTATTTCAAAATTCTAATCGTCAATTCATAACCTAGAACAAGTTTAATTCTTATAGAATCACACCATCGATTCTTTCTAGTTGTCACAAGTTTGATTCAAAAGGAATCGCACAAGTCACCTACCATGAGCTTGTTTGATGTTGACTCAAGAAGGATTTCCATCTTCATTGTGAATGAAATCACTCAGATGTTCTGGCAAAATCACAAGGATAATGCGTAGGACTCTTAGTATATATCTTGTTATTCACATTGTGTGATTTAGCAAACTTAATTTGACAAGTATCCTAATACGATTTATGGATGATCTCTTTTTGCTCTAGACCCAATAGTACACTTTGATTTTAGTGATCGAAGGCTGGAGCAGACTGCCACCTTTTCAATATCAACTAACTCGGAGTGAGAAAGTCAATAGAAATGCGTGTAATCTCCGTGAGAAATGAAACAAGAGTCTTTTGAGAGACCTTGAGTGGCTAGGGAGGGTTGTGCATAGCGTCACTGGGTCCATGACAGTCTTCAATGTCAGACAACACCTTAGTGTTTCTGACAGTTTATGTATTGACCCGGTTTCTGCCTAAGTGTATGGAGGGCTTCTTTCTTTACACCCTTTATCCTTACATTTCTTTTTCATTCTTCAACCCCTTCAATGCTTACTGAGACTTCATAAATAACACTTGTGGTTTGTTCCAGTGTTAGCTCCTCTCAGTCGGCCTTATTCCCTTTTCTCACTTTTTACTCCTTTTATCATACCTAAGGACTTCTTACACTACCTAGTGGATATTCCTGGGTAGATCCTCGGTTCTGGCTAGATCATGGGATTTGAATACCTTACTACCCCCTTATAACTCCCTAAAAAATAAGTTCTCTGGTCTCGGTCTTTTTGGGTATTCCATCATAGTCACAAGCCAAAATTATTGAAAAACTTCATTCAAAGTGTTTGATATAAATATCAAAAGGTTTACACTTTGAATGTTTTTAATCATCACTAAAAGCTCCCCTTAACATGTGCATCGTAATCGTCGCTTCATGGCTAAGGGTGAGTGCATTGAGTCATTTTATTTGATCCATCTTTCAATACCACGTTTAGATCCAGTTTAATCATATTTTCTCCCTTATCCAAAAGGTTAAATCCCTTGATATTTTAGATTCAATTGATTAAACTTTCGAGGAAAAATTGTTATATACTATCTATGAGGAACATTTTAATGCTCCCCCTTAATTTATGAGGGTATATAAGATAGTGCTGAGTACAATAATTTGAAAATTTTTGAATTTACTAAGAAATTCTTGAAAATTTTGTACTCGAGCACTCCTTATTATCACCATAAGTCTACACTACATATTAATATATTCACAAGTTATATTATTTACAAGATTTGACCTGAATGATAAGGACATCATATGATAGAATTCATATGGTCTGTATAGTAGCCGAGGTCTCCTCTGTAAGGTCTTCTACCAACAAACTTTTCAAGACTTCGCATCAACCTCCTGTATTTGAGTTTCTTGTCAATGGCTTTAATCATCACCCAGGCTCTCTGCTTGTCTTGTTTGGTCCATTTTCTCTTCGGAAAATACTCCATTTGAATCCCAGTAGCAATATCATTGAGAGAGGTGCGAACATGGTTGAGTGTGCCGTCGCTGAACTTGTGAAGTTCATCGGTGCGCATCAAACGATTTCTGTCCATGTCATCTTGATAGATAATGCCTTGGATATCACGGTAAGCAGTGTATGGAGTCTTTTTACTGATGTCTGAACGGTAAGTGTCAGGTTTGGTGAGGTTTATCTTCTTCTGATAGCTTTCAACTGCCAGTTGTAGATCCTCCACACGTTCTTGAATTACAATGCGTCTTGTGTACATTCTCAAAGCCACATTAAGTGAAAAAAACCGTTCATCCGCATTGAGATTCGTCAGCTTTCCTCTGAACAGAAGACAGTAACATATATTCATATCTTTGAGACAAGTCTTCGAATTGCCTTCTCGAAACTTGTAGAGCTTTCTCATCTTGTCTTCGAACTGTGATCTCTTCCAAATGTTTGTAACCAAAGAATTCCATGATCTTGAGACTTGTAACAGCAATAATCCTGTGTTTTGAATAGACGTCTTTCGAAGTTTCCATGTTGGTAGCATATCCATAGAATCTCTGACATTTTGGTCCTCAATGATATGTTCCCCAGTAGGCGTGTTTGTCGTAGACGACTTGTGCCTCACTCCATGTACTTCTAGGAATCTTGTCTTCAATCCATTTAATATGACCGTAATCAGCAGCCTTTGTCTTGGTAATTGAAGTTGTGTATTTGCGACTTGAGCTTCCTCCTTTTAGATATTCGAGATCATTGTTTATGAAGTGATCATATGGGATGATTAGACGACCTCGTGCATCCGGAATTAAAGGAAGTGGCTTGCTAAGATCATGGGGATACGGTCTTCCTTCAGGATTATGCCAATCTAACTGATCATTGGTAGCTTTGAATACTTCTTCCAGATGGTATTCTAACTCCACAACACTCTTGCACGTGCCTTTAATGAGATCATATGTTGGACCGGTCAACAGATCTTGAGTTAGATGTTGAATGTTGAGCCGATTCATTATAAAAGCAGAGAAATCGATGGGAGTAGCCAGAAACTCATTAAATGAGGATGTTGTGCCTGAAGCTTGTGCCAACTTAGTCATCCACTGTTGAGGAGGTCGGTCGTCAACCGTCTTTGTTTGGTTCCATTCTCGATCAGGAGTTCGAGAGCCAGATGGATTCCACAATCGTTCATCAACATCTGTTGCCTCTCTGACAGGAGATACATCATCATTTCCTGTATCGAACTCTTGATGAAATGGTTCTTCCAGATCATCAACCCTTGGATCATGCTCCTCTTCTTGAACAGACTTGCCTGATGATTTTGGTGGAGATCTGGTCGTACCTTTGGAAGAACTTGTAGACTTTGACTTCTTTTGAGTTGTTTCTTTTGATGACTCTTCCTTGCCTGATCTTCTTCGCTTCGACCCTCGGTTTGATCCAGCGGAGGGTTCTTCATCTTTGTCTTGATCATCACGTCCTCGCTTTAGAGTCACAACCTCACCATATGAGGAGAGAAGGTCTTTGTCAGAGTTGTATGCTTCGAGTAACGCTCTGTAGAGATTCTTCTGAACATCGGATCTGTCAATAGAGTTATTTTCCTCCATTTTATCCATGAGAATCTTTTTTAACTCGAGTTCTGAGAGCGAAGAGGCTACTGCGTAAGACGTCTGAGGTTGATTGGTTGATCTAACCAACACTTCAGCTCCCAGAGTTTCGGTAACATACTTCTCAACTTTTGTCATAATCTTGGAGGTTTGAGCTTTGACCTGCTCCTTGATTATTCTTTTCATGTTGGAGTCAAGTGAGTTGAGAAAGTCTTGATTCTCTGCCTGAGCTTCTTCTCTTAGCTTGTCTGATTTTAACTGGAGAGCCACATTTACTTCATCTTTCATCTTGGAAGTAAGATAGTTGTCAACAATGCCCGGAATAGATGCTACAGCTTCAGCAAATTGATTTGTTTGTTTGAGTTCAGACATGTCAGACTCTAATGAGGAAACCCTGCGTTCAAAGCCGAATAGGGATGCAAAGTTTGGGATCTCTGGCACAGTTGTTGTTGGAATTGTTGTTGTTGTTGTGGAATCATGTGTTTGTTGTAAAGGTTGAATGATTAGAATGGGTGTTTGAGGGATGATAGTGGCAGAGGAAGGTGTAACGGAAACTGCTGCATTTGGATTTTAAATAGAGTCGATACCTATATCTGGAGAGGGATTAATGAATTTAGCCACCAAGTTTGATGAAGCAGAGGAGCTTTGTAGTTGCACTATTGGAGGTTCAGTAGTTAGGGTTACGTGAGCTTCTTCTGTTTCTGTATTGGTTTGAGCATCTGTCATTTCGGCATCACTTCTACTCAGGTTGATATTCAAGTCTCCGTACAGTTCCCTATTATCGCCATCGCCTTGTTCTTCTCCCATAGTATCATCATCCTGTTTATTTTCATCTTCCTCCGTGAGTTCATAATCAGGTGGTGTTGAAACTTTCTGATCAGAGGTCACGTCATCATCATCATTATCATCATTGTCATCATCACTATCATGCTCATCATCTTCTTCCTCATCCTCTCCTTGACTGAAAGTCCAGGATTCTTCTTCACTCTCTGATCTGTATTCGGGTACATCGGGAACCTCTAGTTTGTTACCAGCTCCTTCATTTGTACCAGATCCGGTTTGTTGTTGATCATCAGGAACCTTTGACAGAATGTCAACTCCATCACCTGAGCCACTTGCGTGAGAGATATGGAATTCTTTCAAGCTTCTCTTAGTTGCCAACTTCATTTGTTCTGCTTCTGATAATGCAACTTCAGATAGTACTATTAAACCTTTTGACTTCGTTGTGGCAGGTTTATTTCCTTTAGCTGAAGTCTTAATTCTTTTACGTTTGGAAGCTTGAGAAGGCTTTGTCTTTGGAGATGATTCAGAGTCAGTCTTTTTCTTTGTAGATTTTGACTTGGGAGCCTTTTCACCAGTAGCATAAGCACGGTAAGTTTTGAAAGCTTCGGATTCCAACATGGCTTGATTGGTCAAGTGCTAAGGGAGAATAGCACCGTATTCTTGTGTGTCCTTATGTTTTGAAATGACTCTTATGGTGGTGAACATGAAGTCATCCCTGGCATAATGCCAAAACATCTTGTTTCTCCTTGGAATTGCTTGATCCTTTGCCATGAAGTAGTCGACAATGACTTTGGTGAAACGTGGATAATACATGTCATTGTTCTTTTTAGAATTCTTGTTCTCCACTTGAAATACCAAGTCTTCCCACAGTAGATAGACATAGTCAACCTGCTTGTTGTGATACATGCCCCAAAGAATTTGAGCACGTGAGAGGCGAAGACTTTCCAGAGCAGTAGTCTTTCCACTTAGACACTTGTTGATTATGGCAGCAAATGATCTCCAAGGTTGATGCATGTGGTTGACATTGACATCAGATAAAAACTTGATTTCACCAGTGTGTCCAAGATCTTTGATAAAAGATAGAATATCCTCTTTAAGTGGAGGTTCTTCAAATTTCTGACCAAGAAGTTTAGGGCAAATTTTGAGCATATCTCTGAAGTTGTCAACATTAACTGTGTGACTTTTGCCATCCAACTTGAAATGAAGTGACGAGTGATGTCTGGTGACAGTGACCCATAATTCTTGCATGTATATCTCAGGAACATCAGTAGAGATCTCAAATGCTTTGTAGAATAGAGTGAGTTTGAGAGCATCTAGCACCACTTGAATAGTAGGTTCTTTGGATTTGAGATTTGAACTCAGTCGGAGATTGCTTTTCCCTATCTTGAGGTGGTTTTCAGGTGAGACAAGAGAATCATCCAACTCCTTTTGCTGTTCTTTTGTAGTGTTCATGATTCTGCTAAGATAGGATCAATACAGTTTATGTACAATCAATGTTATACAATGTGCTATAGAGACCTATTTAGTGAGCATGTGAAGTTGATTCAGGATGTGAACGATGCATTATGAACTTTAAGACTTTTTGCACTTATTAAGATCTATTCATTTAAAAATGACAACTTAAGCTAACTTAACTTGTTTATAGTGAATAATTAACCAATTTTAATCATCTCCCTAATTAAGATTTTAAATCGCCTTTTAAAATGAAAATTTGATCCTAAGTGTTTGGGGTCTAAACTAGTTGTACAGTTCCTTAACGAAACTAGTTGTTTGGTTCCTTTAGGAAAACTGGTTGTTCGGTTCCCTAACAAAAACTGGTTGTTCGGTTCCTTAGCCAAAACTAGTTGTTCGGTTCTCAAAGCATACTAGTTGTTCGGTTCCTTATGACAGACTAGTTGTTCGGTTCCTTAGCCAAAATTAGTTGTTCGGTTCCTTAAGACATAGTTGTTCAGTTCCTTCAAGTAAGCTGAGTAGTTCGGTTCCTAATAAACAGAGTTGTTCGGTTTCTACTGTCAAGACAGTTGTTCGGTTCCTACTGTTAAAACAGTTGTTCGGTTCCTACTGTCAAGACAGTTGTTCGGTTCCTTCTACAGCATAGTTGTTCGGTTCCTACTACCTTATAGTTGTTCGGTTCCAACGTAAGTGGTTTGTTCGGTTCATTTTTGTCATTTGACAAACAAGTCTTTGTAGACACTCACATATGTTTCTTTAGCATATAATGAGTTAAAACTATCATAAAGATACTAAGATAACAACAATTAAGCCACAACACGTCAAGTATGATCAAAAATAAACCATTTATAACAACTTTAGCATAATCACACAACGAACTACAAACAATGGTGAGAAATTAATAGCCAAACATATTCAATAAGAGGAAATGCAACCCCCTAACACAAAACCCAGAAACATTCTACATTATTTTGAAAAACCTTAAATTTTCGAGCAAACATTTGAGTATAACTAATTCAAAAGTTAATAGCCAAACATATTCAAGTTTCTTTTTTGACGGAATACTTGCCGTTAAAATGATGTCCAGGTTACTATCTAAAATAATAGCAAGCCATTTGGCATGTTTTGAAAACATTTGTAACTTCTGCTCGAACTTCATTTACAGCCTCGTATCATTATTGAATGACATTTCTAAGACCGTAAATGTTATCGATTTTCAGAAGACATGCCTTTATTACCTCTTTTTATATTTTTTTCATTTTTTAATTTTTTCTTTGGTTTTATAGATTTTATATTTTTGTATTTTGTTTTTATAAAAGTTTTCTAAAAATGAAAAATCTTTTTGGTTTTTATGGTTTTATGTATATACATATGATACAGGATATGTGAATAGGTACCACCACTATTCATCAACTTCATCTGCCAATTGTTTCAGAGTCTCCTGCGTAAAACTCTGCATTCCTAGTTTGTTGATCAGAAATTCAATTCTTTCTCGGCCAAGAGCTTTAGTGAAGATGTCAGCCAGTTGATACTCCGTATTGACAAAGTAA
>BQNB010127404.1:5905-19445 GCA_026074375.1 Tanacetum coccineum
ATTAAGTCATTACTTTTAGCTTTAGAAAGTAGCCCTTAAACTCAAAAAGCTAAAAACATATCAGTTTATACTTGTAACATTCTGTATTTTCAGGTCATTTATGACGTCATCTATTTTACTAATTATTTTTTTTTGTACGCGTTTACTTTTAATTCTCATTATATAGTAAAATCGCGTAAACTAAAAATCAACAATTAATGTAAACGGACACCAAACGAATTAAGTTTTCGTCAAGCAAGCAATATATTATTTTTACGAAAGTAATAATCAACTTTTTATATTTTATTTTTACTGGTTGCGTAAAGTGTTTATGTTTTGCAATAAAATACGTTTAGGCATACCCGGAACCACAAAAATAATTCTACGCTTCAACAAATACCTATGTTTATACCCAACACCCAAAGTTTTATAAAACTTTACCTACATTCATCAAGTGAGCCAGAAATTGTTGGTGCAATGAATACAAGGTTATTAAGAAAAAATGGAAAGAAACCTAACACTTGGTCAATGTACATCACATATGCATTAAGCACACCCATACCTTGTTCCCTTTGACCAAGAGTCTTCCCTAAGACCCTCTCTTTGTCTCTTGACCAACTATTGCAAACTTTTTGACCCTTTGAACCCATATATGTGCAAGTAACACTTAGTTTCCATTCATACACATAAACACTTAACCAAAAATCAAACAAACTCTCCTTTTTGCTCCTCTATAGCCCACGGCTACAAACACCCATCCAAGATAATCCATATCAAATTTTCTACCACCTATACACACCTACATACATCCATCCTAAGATATTCTAAGGTATTTCCAAGCATTGGCTAAGCATTTTCAAGCTTTAATCAAGAAAAGGGAAGCTAAGGTTTATTTTAAGAAAACTAGTGTTCTCTTTGGAGAGCAAGCTTTTGATTTTATCTAAACAAGGTTTAGATTACATTGATCACATCATCATACACCAAAAGGTCACCTAGAACCCTTAAATTCATTCAATATTCATTTTAGCAATATGTTAGTTCTATGTATCTTTGAATCACCATATTTGGGAATTTAACATGTAAATGGAGTTTTTACTTTAATGATCATTTTGCACACTATTATATATGTTTTATATAGTGCTACTATCATTTTAAAAGGGATGAGAAAGTATTTGTACCATATTAAGTTGGAGTAAAAATGTTAACTACAAAAGTAGTAAGTATAAAAGTAAGGAAAAAAATGGATTCAACAAGGTCCACTCAAAGATTCTGTCCAAAAATCGTATATATAACACATTAATTTATGGTTTTTATAAAGTAGTAAGATTTCACGACGATTCACGAAAAGGTAAGAAACTGACCAACGGATTATAAACGAAAAAGTTAGAGCGAAAACGAGGTATATATTCGAGGTATAAAAATCCAGCATTTGTTAAGTTAGTGGTTTCTGTCAGGATTTTAAGATGGTATTTGCGGCACTTTCGAGTCCGTTTCGGCCTTCAGCCGAAACATGAAAGTCGTTCGGAAGGTCGTTTTACTTCCCCGCGAGGTTCTTTAAGTCTAAAAGCGAGTGATAACGGTCGATAAGGCGGGGGAAAATCCGCTTTTTGGTAACTTTAAATACACTGCATCAGATCTGATGCGAGTTTGGGGGGGCTTTTTTCGCCATTTCGTGAGTTTTGGGTCACGACAGAACTGGAAAGTTGTTCAAAATATCGTTTCGCATAAATTCTCTTTAGAACCCGAGTCATGAAAATGTGATTTAGTGGGTCATTATAGTCGGGGCAGACTTAGAAAGTAATAACTATAACTACCAGGAGTAACTATAACTACCAGGAGTAACTAATATACTACCAGTAGTAATAACTATAACTACCAGGAGTAACTATAACTACCAGGAGTAACTAATATACTACCAGTAGTAATAACTATAACTACCAGGAGTAACTAATATACTACCAGTAGTAATAACTATAACTACCAGGAGTAACTACAACACTACCAGGAGTAACTAATACACTACCAGGAGTAACTAATATACTACCAGTAGTAATAACTATAACTACCAGGAGTAACTAATACACTACCAGGAGTAACTAATATACTACCAGTAGTAATAACTATAACTACCAGGAGTAACTACAACACTACCAGGAGTAACTAATACCCTACCAGGAATAACTATAATTACATTATTCAGATATTTATAAATGTTTTACAATTATAAATATGTTTTCACTCAAACAATTAGATGGTGATTAGCTAAATAGACTTATGCATGGTAGAGATTACTCAATGTGATTAGTACTTATACGACCTTAAATTAAATAGGTTGCATTCGACGATTTGCGTAACGCATTATTTGTGATACACTTGGCATTTGCTCACTCAAGGTGAGTTCGTAGCCCCTTTTTCTACTACTTGCTTTATTAAATACGGGGGAGATTACATGCTTGATTTCTTTGGACACAAGTGTTTTCAAAACTGTATGCTATTTCCTGATTACATTATTGCCTAAGTTACCGTATTGCCATTTAAGTCCCCTTTTATCATGAACCGTTAATTACCTGCTGGGTATACGCTAGTGTTATGGATAGATCTATCGGGACTGACCATCCCCGTCTGGGCTGTGGTTTCTAGTTGACCATTGACGCATTTAACATTTGAAGAAAATTTGTAGGATGTTTGGCAACATCTGTATTGAGAAAATTGGTAGGATGTTTTTGTAACATCCGTATCCGTATTGGGGCCCAAACCTCGAGTACTGGTTTGTTTATAGTTTATTACGTTAAGGTTCGGTGTCATGAGCTTAGGGCAATAATACAAAGTGTTGGACTATCGAATGTGTTTCATAGTCTATTATTACTTAAATCTTGTGGTCCACGCTATTTTTTGATAAACCTATGAATTCACTCAACAATTTTGTTGACGTTTTAGCATGTTTTAATCTCAGGTGCTGAGGTATAAGCTTGGATGGGAGCCGTGGCGGATATCTATTAGAGGGATTCTGATTTCTTAAATTCAATGAAACTTTTGTCTTATAAAATCTTAATGTCTTTTTAACAAAACTATGGGACCTAACATGAAAACTCTGATCTTTTGTAATGACATCGAATGGAACTTATTTTTAAAGTCCATTTAAGGTCGTTTTCTATATCTTGATTTTTGTACTATGAAGTCGCACCCAATGCTACTATTCCACTGCCTGTTTGATTTTGGGGGTGTGACACATCGGGGCGAGGTCGGTGGTGGTAAAGGCCATAAGGCAGGGATACTACTGGCCAACCATGCACAGGGACGCTAGAAGTGTGACCCAAAAATGTGACTCATGCCAAGTGCATGCTCCGGTGCCGAGACACCCTAAAACCCTAATGACTTCAATCATGGCACCATGGCCATTTTACCAATGGGGAATGGACATTCTGGGCCCCCTGCCTCAGGCCTCCGGAAAACTCAAATTCGTTATTGTAGCCATCGACTACTTTACGAAATGGATCGAAGCAAAGCCGTTGGCCAGAATCACTGGGAAGGACGTAAAGAAGTTCGTGTGGGATAACATCGTGTGTCGTTTCGGGCTTCCACGAGTGATAGTCACGGATAACGGAACCCAGTTCGTTAATGATCCATTCAAAGGTTGGTGCGAATCCCTGAACATTAAACAGATGAACACGGCAGTGGCTCATCCGCAGGCCAACGGTTTAGTGGAAAGGGCTAATAAGAGTTTGATGGAAGGCATTAAGGCAAGGCTAGGAAGGGAGAGAGCGGGATGGGTCGACGAGCTACCTAACGTACTTTGGGCTCATCGTACCTCCCTGAAGCAAAGCAACGGCGAAACGCCCTTCAGCCTCACATACGGGAGTGAAGCCGTAATACCAGCGGAAATAGGGATGCCTACTCACAGAACCATGATGATCAGAGAGGACGAGAACGAGAACGAGCTGCGTCTAAATATGGATCTCCTTCAGGAAAGAAGGGAAGCAGCGGCAATAAGAGAAGCCAAATATAAGACTAAAATGGAGCAGTATTATAACCAAAAGGTGAGACCAATGTCATTTAAGCCAGACGAGTATGTGTTCCGAAGGAATGAAGCAAGCAGAGTGGAAGACCAAGGCAAGTTGGGTCCAAAGTGGGAAGGACCCTATAGGGTGACGGAGGCATACCAGAACAACTCTTATAAACTGCAAACAATGGAAGGAAAATAAGTGCCCAGGACTTGGCACGCCGTCAACCTTAGGAAGTGTTACGTATAGGGTCAATGTAATAAAGGTTTTAAAGTCCCGGTGTTTAACGAAGGATCAATGTAATGATGTCTTTTGTTTTATAATGAAGATTCCCCCCAAATCAGGGAGAGGAAAAATTTTCCTTAAAAAACACAAAAAAGTAGATATAACTAATTTATGGTTCCGGAAGGGATTAGCTACCCCGACCGACTCAAGTAACCAATGTCTACACTACTTTTATCCCAACGAATGTCTCACATTCCAGATGAGTCCAAGAGCCAATGGCCAAATGACGCCCCTTACTCGGAGCGCAAGACGTTCCAGATGAGTCCAAGAGCCACTGGCCATGTGACGCCCATTACCCGGAACCTAAGACGTTCCGGATGAGTCCAAGAGCCACTGGCCAAGTGACGCCCATTACCTGGAATGCAAGACTTTCCGGATGAGTCCAAGAGCCAATGGCCAAGTGACACCCATTGTCCGGAGTGCAAGACGTCTTGGAGGATCCCATTACATAAATAAGGAAGCAAATTGGAAGTGCATATTTACATAAACGGTAAATCCACCAAATCCATTGATATTGATCGAAACAAGTTACAAATGATACAGGTTTGCGATGCGCTTTCGTACAAGCCACGAACTTCGCAAAACTGACTTTAATCAATATTTACTTTACAAACCACAAAAGACGGGAAAAATCCCCGATAGATTACTGCGCTTCCGCAACATCCGAAGCATCCGCGGTATTCGAAGCATCAGCAGTATTCGAAGAACCCACGACATTGCCGCTCAGGGTAGGACCGGTGCCTTCCGACCACATATTCTGCAGATCCCCTAAGGGAAGTCAGAAGGACTCATCCAACTTCTCTACATATGGGCAACTCTTGTCGAAGAGGGAATCAAACTCAGTCATAAAGGTCTCTTTACATGCCGGGTCATAGTCAACGACGGTGGCCAAGAAGGCCTGAGCTTCCTCCTCAGAACAAGTGGCCTTCACACCCTCCGACCATCCAGGGGCAATAGCCAGGTTAAAAACATCAGTAAAACTCTTTTTGTACTCATCGTTAGATAGGAGCCTTTGGACCACGGTAGGAAGCAGCTGGCTAATGTAATTATGCCTCACAATCTCTGCCTGGCTTAGATCTACGGTCAAATGCTCCAAATCACCCCTTAATGTGCCGACGGCACCTTCTGCCTCGGTCAAGGAGGACATTTTGGAGGCAAGATCCGCCTCCAACCGCTGGATACGCTCCTCTCTCTCTCTCTCTCGATCCCTATTTAGGAGGTCATCCCTTTCTTTCTCCGTTGCAGCAAGATTTTCAACAAGGTCCGCCTCCTTTCCGACACAGCCCAAATGCACCTGTTAAAGTGCCTTGTGATCCTCAGATAACTGGTTCTGACTCCGAACAGTATCCAACAGCTGGTTCTGTGTTTCAGTTAGCCTGTCGGAAACGGCTCGACAAGACCGGTGAGACTCAACCAGTTCTTCGTAATCTTTGTTCAGGGCCTTGTACTGCTACAGAATGTCAATTTAGGCCAAAGCCCCCTGACCAAGTTTGAACCACGAATGTTGGAGAGCCTGATAGTCACTCAGTCGGCTCTGTTGGCTTCGGACGACGGAGGGAACTAAATTTACCATCATGTCCCGGCAAGACTCCGCCTCGTTGAGAATCGAATGAGTGGTCAAATTCCAGGCCGGGACAAAGAGTTCAGGAGCAGCCGCATCCTTCCGAATGGAGCTACCTGCAACAAAAAGGCCGAAGTTTAAGACCCGCATCTGTGAATCAAACAAACGCAATGTTAAGTTAGCAAGAGAAGAAACAAACCAGCACCGTCTCCACCAAGATGGCGGGCAGGGAAGGCTAGCCGATGTGAACCACCAGAAGTAGAGCTAACTTTGTGACCTAACAAAAAAGAGGGGGTAAGATGACCTCGAGAAGAAAAGAGACGATAAAGGAGAAATAATAGGATACTTACCGACAGAGCCAGAAGCGTGTGTGCACTCCGGACCACTCTTCACGGTCTGCGTATCCATGCTGGAGTGGTCAAACTATTAATATTGGGGGGAATGCTCGAATTGAGGGGAGTTAACTTCGGTAGTATCTTCGACATTGTCGAGGGGTTGGTCCGTACCCTCTTCCGTTTAATTGACGGGCTCTAAAATCAGGCTAGTGGCGAGTCCATCTTTATTAGGAATGATAGTATTAAAGGGAGAAGCCGAATGATGAGTACTGGAACCACTACGGTTGGATTCATCGGCTTTGGAATCCGATAAACCAAAGGACAAAGGTGTTGTCTTCCTTTTCTTCGTTCGATGAGAAACCCCCTCAGCAGCTTTCTTTCCAACTGCTTTGTCTCAGCAGTAGTCAAAGCACCCGCGGCATTTCCGCTCACAGTAGGACCGGTGCCTTTCGGCCACATATTCTACAGATCCCCCAAGGGAAGTCGGAAGGACTCAGCCAACTTTTCCACATATGGGTAACTCTTGTCGAAGAGGGAATCAAACTCAGACATAAAGGTCTCTTTACATGTCGGGTCATAGTCAACGGCGGTGGCCAAGAAGGACTAAGCTTCCTCCTCAGAACAAGCGGCCTTCACACCCTCCGACCATCCAGCGGCAATAGCCAGGTTAAAAACATCAGTCAAACTCTTTTTGTACTCACCGCTGGATAGGAGCCTTTGGACCACGGTAGGAAGCAGCTGGCGAACGTAATTATGCCTCACAATCTCTGCCTGGCTTAGATCCACGGTCAAACGCTCCAGATCACCCCTTAATGTGCCGACGGCACCTTCTGCCTCGGTCAAGGAGGATGTTTTGGAGGCAAGATCCGCCTCTAACCGCTGGATATGCTCCTCTCTCTCTCTCTCGATCCCTATCTAGGAGGTCATCCCTTTCCTTCTCCATTGCAGCAAGCTTTTCAACAAGGTCCGCCTCCTTTCTGACACAGCCCAAATGCACCTGCTGAAGTGCCTTGTGATCCTCAGATAACTGGTTTCGACTCCGAATAGTATCTAACAGCTGGTTCGGTGTTTCAGTTAGCCTGTCGGAAATGGCTCGATAAGATCGGTGGGACTCAAGCAGTTCTTCATAATCTTCGTTCAGGGCCTCGTACCGCTGCAGAATGTTAATTTGGGCCAAAGCCCCCCGACTAAGTTCACCGACAAACATACACTGGAGAACAAGCGGCCTGAATTCACTCAGTCGGACTCTGTTGGCTTCGGACACGGGGTAACAAAATTTAACCATCATTTCCCGACAAGAATCCGCATCGTTGAGTAATTCGAAATGTAATGGTCAAATCCAGGCGGTAACACAGAGTTCAGGATTAACCCGCATCCCCTCCGCAGGGGAAGCTACCTGCAACAAAAAGGCCGAAGTTTAAGACCCGCGTCTGTGAATCAAACAAACGCAATGTTAAGTTAGCAAGAGAAGAAACGAACCAGCACCGTCGCCACCAGGATGGCGGGCAAGGAAGGCTAGCCGATGTGAACCACCAGAAGTAGAGCTCACCTCCGTGACCTAACAAAAAAGAGGGGAAAAGAGACCTCGATAAGTAAAAGAGACGATAAAGGGAGAAATATATAGGAACATTAACCGGCTAAGCAAAAGCGGTGTGCGCTCTGGACCCACTCTCAGGCTGTGTATCCACGCTGGAGTGGTCAGACTGTTGATATTGGGGGGAATGCTCGAATTGAGGGGAGTTAACTTCGGTAGTATCTTCGACATTGTCGAGGGGTTGGTCCGTACCCTCTTCCGTTTAATTGACGGGCTCTAAAATCAGGCTAGTGGCGAGTCCATCTTTATTAGGAATGATAGTATTAAAGGGAGAAGCCGAATGATGAGTACTGGAACCACTACGGTTGGATTCATCGGCTTTGGAATCCGATAAACCAAAGGACAAAGGTGTTGTCTTCCTTTTCTTCGTTCGATGAGAAACCCCCTCAGCAGCTTTCTTTCCAACTGCTTTGTCCTTGGCAATTTGAGCTTTCCTCTTTGCCGCAAGAACCCTTTCATTCTCAACTTCAACAACCCTTTGATGATCCGACTTTTTAGGGATCTGAGAGCCAGAAGGCAAAGGAGGAGTAGTATGTTGCCGAATAACCTCGTTAGCCGCAAGAGCTGTTCCCTTCCTAACACGGACGCCCCCAGCCATCAGAAATTTGAGGAATTGAGACATCCTAGTAGCAACTGCAAAAAAAACAACAACAAAGCAAGTTAGAACAAAGCATAATAGTCGAGAAGCATACACAAATAATGGAAGCATGATAACATTACCGTTCTCTTCACCATCTTTAAAAACCGGATGGTGCCCCACATGCTTCCATATGGTTGTAAGACCAACAACGTACAACATCGCCGGATGAACAGGACGGAGGTCGATTACATTTTCACATAACCGACGAATGTCCTCGGCGCGAACACAGGTAGGAGAAGGATCCTCCACGCTAGAATCTTGATGCCTCTAAGGCATGGCATCCGGAATAGTACGACGGTCTATGAGGAAAAACCGGTCCTTTCAGTGTTTTAGGCTCGTGCAAAACTCGTTAAAAATCTTGCCGTGGCCTCCCTTCCCCGAACGACGCTCAAAGGAGAACCAATGCCCCTATTTGTTAAGTTTGTAAAAAGCACGGAATAGGTTGACAGAGGGATCTATTTCTAAGCTACGACAGCATATCTCAAACATGGCCACTCGATTCAAACATAACGGAACTAACTGGGAAATATGTACACAGAAATGTTTAATAACGCCGAGGAGAAAGGTAGAAAAAGGAACCTTAACACCCGACAGCTCTAAATACTGGTCATATATACCTATCTTATCAGCCGGAAGCCTGTTCATAGTCAGGCCGGAGGGAGGAACGCAAGGATGAAGGTCTGAAGGAATAGCGTACTCAGTAACAAGGCTGCTAACCTCGTCGGAAGACAAGACAGATGGATTGACGTGCATGTCAAACTTCGGAATGACAGCGTCACCGGCACTTTGAGATCCGAAAGACATGTGGTGTAGGAAGAAGGGAAGGCAAAAAAAGAATAAACGGCAAAAGGGCGAAACGCACCTGAAGGAAGAAGAGTCCGGAAGAAAAGCCTAGAGAGAGAAAATTTCAGTAAAAAACGTGAAACTGTAAAAAGACGACCAAGTTATATATAGGCAAGTAAAGAGGTAACTAAAGAGTCGTGATGTGACTAGGGCTGACGTGGAAGCATCTCGGCCGCACAAAAAGGACACGTGGCATCACCATGAATAAAAAGGACACATGGCAAAGCTGCTAAACCGACATGTGAAGCTCTGGAATACTTTAAGTATCATACAATCACCTGAACAGCTGATCACATGATACTGGGGGGACATGACGATGGAGGTATCTGAAACATGCACCGGAGGGTAGCTCCGGAGGGACTTCCGCCAACGTTCCGGAGGAATATCCAGAACAGCCAACGCACTTCTTAATTCTGGGTTTCACGGGATCCTGAATTCAAGGTACACCTAATACCTGACAAGAATACTAGGTATAGCCCAGGGATCCATGCCCCATAGTACATGAACATGAGGAGAACAATGCTTCGACACTGTTCCCCTCCTCGTGTATAAATACCTTTCACTCGCACACATAAAAAGCACTCAGACTTCGAATCATATTTTTACTCATAAGTTTCTATCGGAATATCCCTTTACTTATCCTTGCGCCGGAGTTTGGTCTTGGGACTTCCCCAAGGCGAGGCTAACGTGTCTGTTTCCTACATTTCAGGAATCTGAGGGACGTCAGCTCTATCGGATCCGAACGTTCTGACGAAGGGTGAATCTTTACCTTAACAAAGTATGGAATATAAAATTTCAAGGTTATCAGCTACTTTCACGTCTTGAAATTTCATAAATTGTACTTGTAAGTTTTTTTTCCTTCATTTGATCAAAAACATTGTCCTTTTATGTTCCTGAAAAAGGAAGAAATTACAACATGTATGAAATTAAATATTTCTTTCTTATTCCTTTGAGCTAAAACTAGAAGCTAAAACAGGCACGCAGAACAAAAAAAATAAGATATCATCAAAAAGTACACCGCAAGTTGCAAATTAAATATCAACTACTACTACACAAGTCTTCCGGTTTTAATTAAGAACACATACTAGAATGACACCAGACTGCCAGAGCCTCGATATGATCGACTTAAACAGAATCTGTTTCCCACAGTCTTAGACTAAAGTGACAATCATCCCCTACATAATCAAGTTTAAATTTGATAACTGTCCACCATACTATCAGTGTTGTAGACTCATATTACAAGGCTGGGTAGCCAGCTATTACCCGCTACAAGGTCAGTCAGTGACCGAGGCGAGTTGATCTGGATAGGCCAAAAAAATCAGTTTGTAAAGATGCTTAAAATTCAGTTTGAAGTATTTGAGTAAATGTTTCTAAATATATTTCTAGGTTCCTGTGAACTATTCTAAGGTTCTCTAAACATGTCATATATATATTTACGAAATTTATGTATAAACTATAAAAATTCCAATCTAAGAGGATTCACGTTTCCTCCTACACACATAGGCACCACATCGAAGTTCTTACTCGGATACTTAGCACTCAAACTCCCAACTTCAAAACCAAATCCTGCCCATCAACTTTAATCCGAGTTATCTAGATGAAATTAACCGAAAGTACATAGGGTATATATGTACTTATGGGGTCCAATTATACTTAGAAAAGTTCCTACTAGACAAACATCATGCTCTATACTCTATAGTCTACAATGTTAAACATACATGATCAATTTAGTATTAAACAAAAACAAATGCTCCTTCCGTCACAAATCAATTGTCCACGCTTCTATTTTAAGTTGTCCTAAATTAATTATCCACTACTAACACCGATGGGTATATTATTTCAAGAGTACCAAAATGCCCCTAATTATAGTTAAAAAGTACAAAACTTGAATAAAACTTTGAATTATTGGCTAAGCATAAAGTTGTCTTTCTAAACAAAGTAATGTATAACTATTTTGGGATATAAAGAGAGTACTGAGTTGACCCGAACCTCGACTTCTAAATAGGGTCGGGTTCGGGTTCAATCGGGTACACATATACTTGAATCAGAAGCATACCTAGACGCCTTATAAAGAGAGTAAGACTCGGCACTAAAGGGGGTAGGTGGAGATCCTGAATGTACCCATCGTTTCTTCAGTGCACAATCAACCTTAATCTCTTGGCCCATACTTGAATCAGAAGCATACCTAGACGTGTTGGTGGGGTTTCTCCCCTTAAAAAGAGAGTAGGACTCGACACTAGAGGGTGTAGGCGGAGATCCTGAATGTACCCTTCGTTTCGTCGGTGCATAATCATGTGCATAATCGACCTCAATCTTTTTGCCCATAAGAGACTTAAGGTGCAACTTATGTCTTGCTTTTGCAGCATCTTCAATTTTCTGATACTCGACGAATCCATAAAACCTTTCTCCACTTCACAAATAATTGAAAAAAAAAAATTAGCAAAAAAAGGCCTTCTAAAACAAGAACACCGGTCATAAAACTAAGATATCAGAAATAGAGGTTGCCTGGTATCATCATTCGCCGAGTGGACAACAACGTCACATATATGACCATATCTAGCAAAAAACATCCGCAAGTCATCTCGGTTGCATGAAAAAAGAATATTAAAAGGTTAATACATGCATGCACAACCTTACATAGTACTTCTATTATTTTAGGACATACCTGCAGTAAGAATGAAGATTACTAACATAAAGCCTTGTTGAAGCATTTTTAACTTTAGGTTTTCCACAGCCCTCACAACGACTAGGAGTCACGGGGCTAGGACTCCTGGAATCATAATCATAATCACGACCGGAGGAGCGATGATAAGTGTAGAATACACATATCCATTTATGCCTAAAATAACCCAATTAAACCCAAAACAGACCAAAAATGGCAAAAATATGCTTGTATTTGTGTTTTGTATGTGCAGGTACGGATATATCAAAAATCACAAGAAAGCAGTCAAAAACGGGCAAGCACGGACACGAGAATCAGAAGAGTACAAAGCCGAAGCCAGAAAAGTCAAGCCCGCAGCCAAGTCCAGTCACAGAGGTCAAACAAAGTCAAACACAAGAAGACAAAACCCTAGCCCAATTCTCTTTTATAAAACCACAAGGGCTGTTTTTGCCATTCCTTAAAAAAGTTTTACACTTAAAATGGTAAAAACCAAAGACAAGGACTGAAAGTGTCATATGACCAAAGTTTAAAACTTATTTCCCGCTTTTCAGTTATAAAAGGGACGGGAAGAGTTTTTTACTCTTCATCGTCCTCTACATTTAACCAAGGGTCAAAAACTAGAGGGCAAATCAAAATTAAAGGGTATGGCAGTCAATTCAAGGGCTCATGAACACAAACCCAAGGTCAAATCAGTAATATCTAGAGCTCTAATTGATCTACTCAAGCACAAAGCTACGTGGCTATGAAGAAAGCACAAGGAAATGTGAGATTTTGCCTGGGATCACTCACACAAGTAGCACAAAGGTGTCACATCAAGGATTGCCAGCTTGGCAATCCGTGTGACTACCTTGTGATCCAACGGCCAAAACTATTGATTCAATCATTGAAGAATGATCAAGGGATGAAATGAAGAGGAGCGTCTAACTGATTTTTGCTCCTAGAAGCTTCCTCAAGTGCTATAAAAGAGGCCCTCATCTCACACACAATAAAGAGTTTTTTTTAGTAGTAGCTTAATTTAGATTAATTGTTTAGCTTATGTAATTTTTCCTTAAATCATTTTTAGATAATTGTAATCTCTTTTTCCTAGTATTGTAAGCTGCTTTTAAATCAATGAAATAGTGTTTCACTTTTATATTAATCATTTTTGATAAATAGTTTTTATAAATCTCAATGGTTGCTACTGTGTCATAAGCTTGTAATAAGCTAATCTTAAGCTCTTATTAGTCTCTAAGCTAATAATTGAGCTCAAATTGATTTTAATTTACCTAAACCTTTAAAAACAGCTAAGTACCTTAAACTTATTGGATATTAGCCTATGGAAGGAGAGCTTAACATGGAAGAGCTCCCATGGACTTTTACTGGCTTATCTTTGATAAGCCAGAGCTGTTGATGCTCATTTGAGCTTATTTTAACCTTTGTTAAGCTAAGGTTTCAAGTAAGTTCCCTTTTTAGCTTTTCTGCCTTAATTTTCAGTTAATAGTTGCTTAATTTGTTTTTCTGTTTGCTTATTTGTGCTTATCTGTTTTTCTTTTAGCTTATTAATCATTTTTAACTTTCTATTTTCAGCTTTTATTGTTTAGATTTTAGTATTTCATTAATTGTCTTTAAAAAATTATAAAAAACCTCAAAAATATTAGCAT
>BQNB010127405.1:3458-19445 GCA_026074375.1 Tanacetum coccineum
CACCGCCATTGACCATCGTTGACTGCCACCATTGGGCGGTGGTCCGGCGGCGTTGACCGCCGTTGACCACCATTGACTGCCGCCGTTGACCACCGTTAACCGGTGGTCCGGAGGCGGTTGACGGGTCGGCGGCGGAACAGTGTCTATGCCATGTGGCACCACTCAGGTGGTGACACGTGGCCATCTAATGAGCTGACATGTCAGTACGAGGTACGAGGTGGCAGGACACGTTAGTACGAGGTACTGTTCAGGTGGCGGTTGGACCAATTAGAGCGTGACACGTGGCACTGGCATGTGTCAGTACGAGGTGTGCCTGTGTCAGTACGAGGTCAGGCGTGTATGGATCCGTGCCAATCATTGGCAATCATGAGGCGGTTGGTGGAGTGCAAAAAGACTATAATACCCCCAGATCTAGCAATATGAGTGGTGGAGTACTTGAAAGGACGAAATTGCCCCTCCCACTTGGGGGCTATATAAAGAGCACGCATCAGCTGTTGTAGGGAGAATTTTAGTGTTAGATTTAGTTTATTAAAAATTAGTAGTATAGGTTAGTTTTAGGAGTAGTATAGTATAGTATTTAGCTTATTGTAAAAGCTTTTATAGCTTATTTAGCTTATTGTAATCCACTTTTTTTTAGCTTATTAATGAAGATGATTTGAAGATTAAAGTGCTTATTGACTTATGGCTTATTCTTTTTCTAATCCTCTATTTACTTTTCTTTTCTTTTTTAAGCTTATTTTGGCTTATTGTTGCTTCTAGTTTTCTCCTAGCTTATTTCTTACTTCAAATAAGCCTTCCTTTGGCTTATTTGATTTAGATCTAAGCTCATATTATCCAAATAAGCTTTTGCTTATTTCATTTTCTTTTCTTATTTAGCTTATTTCTTGCTTATGCTCGATTCGAATGCTAAAAAGGGTGTCATGAGTCTTCTACTCGGCTTATTCTTTAAGTCTTGAGCACCCTTATTTTCGAGAGCTTATTATTTAGTTTAGTAGAAAGCTTTTTAGTAGTTAGAGTTTTCAATGACTTATTTCTTTTAGATCTGTTTATTAAATAGTTTTAAAAGTAGCTTATTAGATTAAATCTAGTTTTGTTTTTACAAATTTAGTTTTTTTTTAATTCTAGCTTATTTTTCTTAGATCTAAATCCTTAAATATACCCGATCCGAGTTCACTTGATTGAACACCTTAGTTTCGGGTGGATTTAGATCTAAAGTTTTCATCTTTTTATTAGCTTATTTTGTTCTAACTTTTCATGTCTTATTTCTTATTCCATCCTTCTACATCTAAGGCCGGAGCTTAAGGGTCTTATAAGGTTGATAAATAGATAAAGTTTTGATCTTTATAGTTTTTATGAAAATAATTAGTAGATAAAGTTGACACCTTTATTCGCTAATTAGTAAAGTAAAAGCTTTAAAGTGATAAACTTATTTGTTTATTAAGTTTGTAAGATCGGGTGGTTTTATATCATTGCGGTTCTTCATTCGGTTACCCTTTTTCCTTTTTAATACTAGTAGTTTAGAATTATTAGCTTAAAATGTTTATGTTTGATCTTATGATTGCTGCTAGTTTATTTGTTATGATTAGTGAGTAGTTCATTAGTGCTTGCTAAGTGATTAGTGATTTGGAATTTAAGTGCGGTTTTAAAAAGGTTTAAAAAATTAATAGTCATTAGAATTTTCCAATTTACATACCGTAATTTACTTTTAATGCAATTTAAATACTTGTCATTTATTTTAAAAAACATTTTACTTTACTTGTCATTTAATTTCTTGAAATTTGTTTTCGAAGGATTTTAATTCGTTAAACCTAAAACCCGCACTTAATGAACATTTCACGTCACTTAGCAAGCATTTTCGTTATTTATTTCCTTTAGATCAATTTTAGTATAATCTTGTAGTTTTTAATCTTAAAATTAATATTAGTTTAAAAATAGTTAAAATCCAAAATTTAGTTTCCCTTTTTGAACGTAGATTTCCATTCACTTCTCGCCGAGGAAACGACCCGGGAGGTTTTTGATAATTGCTTTGGTTAAAAGCGATTTTCTAGAACCCGACGGAAAATACTTACTATACTATTATTGATTATATCCTATTATACTATATATTATATATATACGTATTTGGGTGGATCAATTTTTGGCGCCGCTGCCGGGGAGAGGTGTAGCGATTTTTACGGGATTGTTCGTGTTCGAGCCTTGAAGATCCTTTCTTCGGGAAGTTTATTTTCGTTCTTATAAAAATATAAAAATCCAAAAATATTTTTATTTCCATTTTATTTTCTTTTATATAAAAATTAAAAAAAAAATTATCCTTAAAAAATATATAAAAATAAACAAAGTTGGTAAAAGAACACCAACAAATAATACCTTCAATTGAGGTATTATCATAATAAGTTCCCAACTCGAATCAAAGATTTAAAAACTTGCCTTTTGTGTCACTTGCGACGTACGGCTCACCTTTAAAAGTTAATTCTTTTAAAGAGCTACCGTGAAGCTTGTTGATTATTAGGTTTAAGTTGTCTTATCTCGTTTTTTTTTCATAAAAAAAAATTCTTTAAAATAAATATAAAACCCCAAAAATAATCTCCGTAACCTAAAATCCGTTTAATTCTTTCTTCTTATCCTCTAAATTGTTTAATTCTTCGACATGTCATTTTATCAACCTTGCTACGAGTGTGGAGAGCCATTTGTCGGTTCATTTTGTCCACGATGTAATCCGAATTCTTTCGACAACTCTCCGAATTTTTCCGACCCACATCAACAATATTCGACATATTTTTGTAATAATTGTGGTAACAATCATTACGACGGTTTCGATTGTCCATCACGTGTCCCGTTTAATTTTGAACCGGAACCGTGTAACAATCAAAACTTTAGTGATAATTATGAACCATATGATTTGCAAAATGAATGTCAATATATTTGTTGTACCATTTGTGGTGATTTACATGACGATTCTCAATGTACACAATTATGGTGCGATCATGGTGAGCCGATTTGCGAAAATTGTGGGGGATATCATATGGATTATCAATGTACTCAACCCTCCGAAATTGAGATTTGCCGGCAAGCCGAAGAGATAGAACGACAACGGGAAATTAAGGAACGAAATCGAGTACATGAGGAAACGATGCAAATGTTGCGAGAAATGATTAAAATACAAGAAGAGAAACGAATTTATGAGGAAGCCGCGAGGCAAGAAGAAGAGAAACGAATCGCCAAAGAAAAGGAGGCCGCGGAGTTAGAAGCTAAACGTAAAATTCAAGAGTGCTTAAATATCGAAGAAAAATCTATTCCTCAAGCTTCTACTCGTCGTGAAAGAAAATCTATTCCTCAAGCTTCTACTCGTTCAAGGAAATTTCGAATTGATCCGACTTTAAGAAATTTCATAATTTCTACCAAACATATTCCTTTTTCAACCGTGGAAACCGTTAACTCTCTAAAAATAGGGGATAAGCATCTTGACACACAAAAAGGTTCACTTGAATCTAGTGTTAAAGATCCTATTCCAATCCCAAGTGAGTCCGACGTTATTTCCGACGGTGATTGTGATGATGATTATCAAAAACAGTTTGATTTAATAGTTCAACAACTTTGGATGCCTTCCATTTATGATGAAAATAATAAAATAAGGGAATGTAGATATATTAGGCTCTTCAGCATTTACACCGCTCTACCATTCCGCGACTCTCGCATAATGGAGGACGATGCATCTCGAATCTTGTCCGGTAACGGAATCGGCTAGCACAATCTAAGTTAGTGTTGAAGAGGCTTTCCTACCCCAAGTGCCTGTCCGCAGATTTATCCGATGATAAAGAGAGTGTGATGTGCCGTTAATGTTGAATTCTTCTCCGGATCTTTTGAGCTTTCTCGTAATATCCTCTCTTTGATTCAAAAAGCGATTTCACTCTTAGTGACAACGTGGTCATTTTTGATGATGACATTCCTATTATAAGAAAATTTCCCAATTTTTTCGAACCCTTCTTTTTGATTGTATGAATTCATTTCTGCTAAGATTGATCAACATTGTTTAATGCCGAGTCTTTTCTTATCGAATCTTTGGCTTTACCGTGATACTTATAATTGAGTCTTCTATTTAAGTTTGATTCATCTTCTCGAGCCATGTTCTCGGTGAACTCGCTCATTAACGATTCCAATTTCCACCGGGATTGACCGTGTTGATACCTGCTCAGGAACCTAAGAAGAAGTAATGTGTCCTTGCTGAGAATTTGTAGTCATGATTAATTCATCTCCTCAGACCTCCGGAAGACGTAATTCTAATTGCTGTTTACGTTGTCAAGTCTCTCTCTCAATTCTTTTTTATCCTGGTTGTGGATATGTCGACTCCCGCTTATTGGAGGAGGTGTAGTATCTTTATTTCTTGTTTGCTTTCACAATGAACTCGATTGCCATCCAGTGGCTTAAGATCGAGAATATGACTCGGAAGGGGATATCATTTTCTTTGAAGAATTGCTTCACGCAGTGACTCCCCTCCCCCGTCTCGAAAATGAGTCATTTTCTCTTGGATCATCGCGGAGACTCGAGCTCGCGCCGCGCCCTCTTCCCCATCCTCCTCCAGAACCACCAGATGTTGAGACTTGCTTTAATTTTGAGCCCGATGCGGGTGATTTCATAAACAAAGTGGTGGGTAACATTTCTGAACTGTGTATATTTTTTATGCTATTCTTTTTACCCACCCAACCCACATTTGTGCAGTGTGTGCCTTTTGCTCCGGGTTTTCATCCGATAAACGAGGGCAAACTGTTCGAACCTCGTATGTTCTCTTCTCCTTCTCTTATTTCATCAGGCCAACCAAGAATATAATAAACCACTTTTATAATTTTTCCCTACTGAACGCCCTGATGATGATTTATGGAGGGACATTCCTCACTTGGGATGGTCAGGTATTCAACTTTTATCCTCCGTTGACTCAAGCTCAAGTGTGGGGGCGATCGAGTCGAGGCTCAAGACTCGGTTATACAAAATAAGGCTTCCTCGGAGGCAACTGTAACACCCCCAAAATATAGGGTTATTTTAGGGCATATTTAGTGATTTGAGATTCTCCGGGGTTGATCTATAAGCTTTATTGCGAAACTAATTGTTTTACGTAAACGACAAAAAATTAAAATATTAAAAGGTTGATTACTACTTCCTAAAGTGTATACTGGGCTTGCTTGACGAATACTTTAATTCGTTTGGTGTCCGTTTACATTAATCGTTGATTTTTAGTTTACGCGATGTAACCTGATACTTAATATTAAAAGCGAACGCGTACGAAAAAAAAATAACTCGTAAAATAGATGACGTCGAAAATGACCTGAAAATACGAATGTTACAGTCTCCCCCGGTTAGAAGAGCCTTGTCCTCAAGGCTTAAGTTGCGGCACTTGAGGAAAGTACGGATTCAGAGAAGAGATTCGGATCTAAACTAAGTAATATATATAAATTATATAATACTATATTGATAATCAAAAGAGCAAGTACGGATCAGGGATGCGCGCGAGGATATCGGATCAGCGATGAAGGATTCTGTAATTTGAAAAATGAAAGTAAGGAAAATCTTTAAAATTTGTGGTTATAGACTAGGTTTTGAAAATGACCCAGTTCCCTATAACCTTGGCTCTGGTACCAATCTGTAACACCCCCAAAATCTGATATGCAGCGGAATGGTAACATTGGGGTGCTACGTCAAAGTACAACAATCAAGATATAGGAAACGACCTAAAAATGGCGTTTTAAACAAGAACATTCGATGCATTATAGCAAAATCAGAGTTTATACATTAGGTCCCATAAGTTTTGAAAAGAAAAGACATACTACATAAGTTCTTTAAACAAAAGCTTAATAATCCCAAAAGACGACATAAGTTTTTATAGATAAAGTTGCATCGAGTTTAATTAAAACACAGAATCCGTTTTCATCGATATCCATCACGGCTCCCATCCAAGCTTATATCTGAGGACCTGAAATTAAACATGCTAAAGGTCAACACAAAGGTTGAGTGAATTCATAGGTTTATAAGTAAAAGTGTGGACCACAAGATTTAAGTAATGGAGGACTAAGTACATTTTCCAAAGTCCAAAAACATGAATTATTGCACTAAGCTCATGACCCCGAGTTATTCTCAATGTTAAATGCACCATGGTCAACTTGTGACTAGCAATTCAAGGTGGGGATTGTTAGTCCCGATAGATCTATCCACAACACTAGCGCTCACAATAGTGGTAATTGTCGTTTCATGATATGGTAGGGACTTAAATGGCACTCTGGTAACTTAGGCAATAATATGCAGGTAATAATCTGGATAGCATACAGTTTAAAACAAAACTCTTGTGTCTGTAGTAAAACAAGCATGTAATTCCACCCTGTAGAGTTTATAAAACAAGGAGATAGAAATGGGGGCTATGAACTCACAAAGTAAAAATCGCTACATGGGATGATCTCGCCTTCAAAAATCATCTTCTCGAGGTGGCAACGTGAAGCATATTTTTGCATAAACGTTGATCTTCAAGCAAAAGACACGACAATCAAGAAGTTGAAAGCACAAATTAAGCGTGTCAATGAAACTTCTACTAGTAAAAGTGTGAAAGAGGACTTAGATGAAATTGAGACTATCAACATTGAACTGGAATATAGAGTGACAAAACTAATTGCGGATAATAAGCATTTAAAATAGACTTATAAACAACTTTATGATTCAATTAAACCATTACGTGTTCGTGCTAAAGAACACACTAACTCTTTGGTTAATCAATTAAATCAAAAGTCTGTTGAAGTACTAATTTAAATGCTCAACTTCAGGAAAAAGTGATTGTCATAACAGCATTAAAAAATAATATAAGAAAATTAAAAGGGAAGGACATAGTTGATAATGTTACCCAAATGTCAAATGCTACCACTATTGCTCCATGAATGTATAAGCTTGACCCAGTAATTTTAGCTCCTAAGGTTAAGAATAATAAGGAAGCTTATGAATACTACCTTAAGCATACTATGGAACAAGTTGCTATTCTTAGGGAGCTAGTTGAACAAGCTAAATCACGAAACCCTTTAGATAGTGCAACCTACTCAGCCTGTATATATGTTAAGCAAATTCAAGAGTTGCTAGGTTATGTTAGAGATATCTACCCTGATATTCACAAACCTAGTGAGAAATTAGTTGCGGTCACGCCTATCAATAAGAAGAACACAGTTCGATTTGCTAACATTGTCGCATCATCAAGCATCATGCCCAAAGTAACTAACAGATCTTTATTGTCTTCTACAAGATTAAAACCTTCTACTAGTATTAGCGGATCAAAGCGTTCAGGAAATACAAATAATGATAGGATTTCGTAAAAACTAAGTAGTAATGAGAAGAATAAAGTAGAAATCTAATCTAGGAAAGTTAAATCTAAGTTGAATAAACAGAACTCTGATTCTAAAAATATCTGTAATGAACATGTAAAGCATCCTGTTAAAGGTGCTCAGGCTCTTTGTTCTGTATGCAATGAATGTTTGTTTGATGCTAATCATGATATGTGTTTAATTGATCATGTGAATAGTATGAATGTGTGTGATAAATCTGCCTCTAAGAATAATAAAAAGAGAAAAGAATGGAAACATACTGGAAAAGTGTTTAACTCTGTTGGATATAAATGGAAATCAACCAGAAGGACTTTCACCTTAGTTTGAAACACGTGCCCTTTAACTAGGATTACCGCCACTAATAAAGTGCCTCTTAGGGTTCCCATTCCTCTTAAAGTAGTTGCACCCGAACATGTAGTAACTAGAATATATACTAGGAGACCTAAAGTGCCTAAATTTGTTCCTAATAGCAAACCTAAGGTTGCAAAATCTATGACTATTAACATAATGAAACCAGGTACATCTCGGGGATCCGATACTTCAGTTGCTCCATCCTCTTCTTCCCTTATTAATTATAGGTTGTCCAAATTGTTATGTGGTATTTGGACTCCGGCTGCTCCAAGCACATGACCGAAGATCGTTCTCAGCTCACCAATTTCGTTCATAAGTTTCTTGGTACTATCAAATTCGGTAACGACCAAGTTGCGAAGATTATGGGGTATGGTGATTATCATATAGGGAATGTCACAATTTCAAGGGTTTATTATGTGGAAGTACTAGGACACAATCTATTCTCCGTTGGTCAATTCTGCGACTCAGATCTTGAAGTAGCTTTCAGAAAACACACTTGTTTGGTCTGTAATCTGGAAGGTGTTGATTTACTTTCAGGATCTAGAGGAACTAACCTGTATTCTCTGTCCATTAGGGATATAATGGCGTCTTCTCCTATATGTCTCTTGTTAAAAGCCACAAAGACTAAGTCATGGTTATGGCATCGACGTTTGTCTCATTTGAACTTTAGTGCTCTTAATCACTTGGCTAGAAACGGTCTAGTACGTGATCTTCCTAGACTTAAATTTGAAAATGACCATTTATGTTCTGCATGTGATACGGGAAAAAGCAAGAAACAATCACATAAACCCAAATCTGAAGACACCAATAAAAAAAACTATATCTTCTGCACATGGATCTTTGTAGGCCTATGTATGTTGCAAGTGTAAATGGGAAAAAGTACATCCTAGTCATTGTAGATGATTACTCTCGGTTTACATAGGTGAAGTTTCTAGCATCAAATAATGAAGCTCCTAATTTTATAATCAAGTTTCTGAAAATGATACAAGTTAGATTGAATGCAGCTGTAAGGAACATTCGTACAGATAATGAAATTAAGTTTGTAAATCAAACTCTGCGAGACTACTATGAACAGGTTGGCATCTTTCACGAAACATCGGTTGCGCAAACTTGACAACAAAATGGTGTTGTTGAAAGGAGAAATCGTACTCTTATTAAAGCCGCTCGAACAATGTTAATCTATGCAAAAGCTCTTTTATTTCTATGGGCCGAAGCAGTTGCTACCGTATGTTACACCCAAAATTGATCCATTATACGACGACGCAATAGAAAAACTCCTTATGAGCTCTTACATGAAATAAAACCTAATTTATCCTACCTTCAGGTTTTTGGAGCACTTTGTTATCTAAATAATTATAGTGAGAATTTGGGCAAACTTCAAGCTAAAGCTGATATAAGTATTTTCATCGGATATGCTCCAAAGAAGAAAGCTTACCATATTTACAACCGACGTACCTGAAAAATCATTGAAACCATCCATGTCGACTTTGATGAGCTGACGGCTATGGCTTTTGAGCATAGCAGTTTAGAACCCACGCTTCATAAAATGACTCCTGTAACACTCAGTTCAGGACTCGTTCCAAACCTTCCTCCTTCAGCACCATTTGTACCACCATCGAGGCATGAATGGGATCTTGTGTTGTAACACCCCCAAAATCAGACTACGCAGCGGAACATGTAACAATGGGGTGCCACGTCATAGTACAATACACAAGATATAGGAAACGACCTCAAAGGGGACGTTTTTAAATAAGTCACATTCGATGCGTTTAAAATATCAGAGTTTCAGTTTTGGTCCCAAAAGATTTACAAGACATCATACTAGATCCTATCATTTTAAAGTTATAAAAATAAGGACATAGTTCAGAAGACGACACAAGTTTTGAGACTTTAGTTAACATTTGCATCGAATAAATAAGAAAACACAGAATCCATCATCCAAATATCCTAGCGAGCTCCCATCCTAAAATCACACCTTATTACCTGAGATAAAACATGCAAAACGTCAACAATAAAGTTGAGTGAATTCATAGGTTAGAAGTAAAGTATGTGTGGACCACAAGATTTAAGTACTGGTTGACTATGAAACATATTCAATAGTCTTAAACATGTATTATTGCTCTAAGCTCATGACCCCGAAACCTTAACTGTTTTTGCCCTTTATAATATGCAGAATGTATGCTAAAACATTCTAAAGTACTCAACATGTTAAATGCACCATGGTCAACTTGTAACCAGAAATTCAAGGCGGGAATTGTCAGTCCCGATAGATCTATCCACAACATTCGCGTTTACAATACCAGTAATTAACGGTTCAAGATGAAAGGGACTTAATTGGCATTGTGGTAACTTAGGCAATAATAATCAGGCAATAATCTGGAATAGCATACAATTTGAAAAGTACTTGCGTCCAATAAAAACATGCAATAATCTCACCCCGAAATTTGTAAAACAATTAATTAGTAAAAGGGGCTATGAACTCACCGTAGGTAGAAGTAGTCGGACAAGAATCAAATAAAGAGAATAAGCACCAACGAATCAACCATGACCTAAATATAAGTGGCGTGTTATTAGAAGCTTTAAATATTACCACGTAAATGCATAAGTGCATATAAAAATAATAATATGTACATATATATTGCATATACATAACCATAGGCTTAGAATCCCTACACGCGCCTTAAAACTCTTATAATAGCATCTCAAGTGGTTTCCTCTAAGCTTACGCACTATTTACCCTTCCGTTTAATCTCTATTTAGAAAAAGTTTCCACTTTTAGAGAGTTACAAATTTTTTGCCCTTACTATTTTTAGAGGTGACAAAAGTTCTAACCCGACCTATGGAGTATAACATTTCTCGCCTAAACATTCTTAGGTTTATAAGACTCTTACCACTTCATATGATCAATTTATAATTTTTTTTACTAAACTTGACTTTTATTAAGTCGAAGCCTTTTCCAGGTTGACCCTCGGTTTTTAACCCAAAATTACCTATTTTCAGACTTCGCAAGCCTCGCGAGAAAGTAAAACGGTATTTTGAACAACGTTTTAGTTTTACCCGAGACCCAAAAATCGACAAAAAATGACGAAAATGCCTCTTTCTCAGGTCTGATGTAACTAAAAAATATGAAAAACGTACATTTTCTCTAAGCTTTTCGGCCTGTCATTACACATTTTTAGACTTAGCAAACCTCGCGAAAATGTAAAATGTCATTCTAAACAACTTCTTAGTTTTAACGGAAGGCCGATTCGGACCAGAAAGAGCCCAAAATGGCTCACTTAATTCGCATCACCAAGTATTAAAATATATACTGCAGAATTCGTTTTTATTGATTTCTAAACTTCCGGAGGCCATAAAAACTTCATTTTTAAGAGTTACGGGACGTGCGACCTATCGATTCAAACCTATTAACGTCCCCTAATGTAATTTAAGTTCTAATTTCAGTTTTACAAAGTTTGACTCGGCCAAATTCGGCGCTCTAATTTTCTACACTAATTGGGTAGCTTTAAACCCTTCAAACTTCGATTTTTCACACTTTCGTAACATCGCAACATCATTATAAGCCTAATCTCCATCCAATACTATAATCACAATTTATTCAAACATCAAGAACACCTCCAATACTAATACCTAGAAATTCTTAGCACATAATTGAACACATGCATCATAAAATTAATGTGATCAAGAAAAGTTAAAATATACTTACAATGGAGTAGGATCAAAGGTAAATTAACAACTCAAAACCTTCTTGCCTTGAATAAACCCAAAATTAAAGAAATCTTAAAAAATCAAAATTTTGAGAAAGGTCTTGCATGTTGATTAAACCTTGAAAATAATTATGTGGATTAGTATAGTATTGATGTAGGAATAATAGGTAGTGTTTAATTGAATTTTCGGTGATGGTTGTGGTGGTTTGGGGTTGGTTCGACGACACAGAGAAGCAAAGAGGAGAAGACGGTGTTTTTTTATGAACAAATGGAAATTGTGATTAATAAGAGGTGTTGGGCTTTTATATAAGAAAATTTTATAAAGGGGTGTTTGGTTTTTAGTTTTGTTGGAGCTCAAAACAATTAAGGGGTGTTTGTTTTAAAGATTAGGAGGAGAAGTAAAAATAAATAAAAGGGAGTGTTTGGTTTAGGCTTAAACATTTATTTAAAATGTTAAAGTTGTAAAAATACCATTTTTGACGCGGTTTCGACCTGAAACGCGAGAAAAGTTGAGAAGTACAAAAATAAAATAAATAAGCTCTCGAAGCAAAAATACGACATAAACTTAGCTATAAACACCTATTTAAATTATCAAAAGTGTAAAAATATAAGTTTGGCTCGATTTTCGGCAAGACGCGAAGTAGAAAAGTAAAATAGTAAAATAATTTTTTTAAACTTAGCGAAAGAAAATCTTATCGTACTACGATTGACACGTAGGCGGAAGAAAATCTAAAATAAGACTTAAACTTAAATAGGATCACGAAACTAGTCGAGTCGGGTAAAATAATGAAAAGAAAAAAAATAAGAATAAATTATAATAAATTTATTTGCCTGAAAATACGAATTCTCACAGTCGATCCCCCTAAGGGAACTCTGGTCCCCAGAGTTCAACTGGCGACGATAGCAGACGAGGTGGATGGGAAGAGATGCGGTTACTAGCAATACATACACATACACACAAAATTTTGATTTTTGGAACATGAGTAGAAGATAGGTTTCAAAGAAAAAAAAATTCAAGGTGACTACTCTCAGCATGGCATGGTCCTTCCTAAATTATACATAGGTGATCAAGTTATGTATAATTGAGGACAAACGATGACATGCTCATTTTCATCGAAATAATGTTACGTATAAACTAGTATCAAATGGTTTTATAATGAAGTAACATAGTTTATAGAATAATTTCGAAAACATTTATATTAGCCCAAAGATTTATGAAATAACAAAATAGTCCATTCCTACCACTTCCTCAAAACTTCCTAATCAGGTCGGTAGCAGGTCAAATTTAAACGTGCGATTAAGCAAGGATAAGTGCAACTACGCGAAACGGTGAAGGTGATAATATCTTTTTTCCCTTGGTTAATCCTACATCATATCTAGTTTCTAAGGCAGCGGGGGTAAATAAAATACTAGCGTAAGGATCATTAACTAATACGTACCCGCAATTACGTTCGGATCTTGCTGGGGCTCCTCAGTTCTCATAACATAGGCTCCGCCACAAGCACCTTCATTCTGTGGGTTTCTTCCTCTTAGACACTTGTCCCTATAGTGTCCCTTCTCCCCACAACTAAAACATGTCACATTCTACATCGAATTGCCTCTAGCTACAAGAATCCTAATTCGACAATCCTCCTCCTCGTGATCAAGCTTGTAACAATTACTACACCTAGGAGGACACGGACCTGGCTGATGATGTGCCTTGCACCTATTGCACCATGGTAAGTTCCCAACGTAGCCTCTACCCTTAGTCGGGGCTGCAACATAAGCCTTAGTAGCTTCTTGTCTTTGGTTTTGCTGCTGGTGATGGTTGTTCCCTTGTTGGTCTTCCCACTTCCTTTTATTGATTTCACTAATTCTTGCAGCTCTAACCTGAACCGCTTGCTCGACTATTTCACGGGCCATGTTGATTGCATCATGAAGAGTTGTAGGCCTTGAAGAAGTGATGGTTCCCTTGATTCCTTCAGGAAACCCTCGAATATACCTCTTAATCTTTTTCTTTTCATTTGGCACCAATTCAGGACACATTAAAGCCAACTCATGGAAACGATTGTTGTATGCCTTGATGTCATCTCATTTCAAAGTCAAAGTCCAAAGCTCTTGCTCCATCCTTTGGATCTCAGTTGTTGGGCAGTATTATGTGGTCATCATGGCCTTGAATTCATTCCATGGAATACTATTAGCATTAGCAAGTCCTAGAGTGTGCATATTTCCATTCCACCATGTTAGTGCATGACCCTCAAAAGTGCTAGCAGCAAATATAACTTTATCTTGTTCAGCACATTTACTAATTTGAAACACTTGCTCCACCTTTTCTATCCAACATCTTAGGCCAACAACACCCTTTGTACCGTTAAAGGAGTGAGGCTTTCCATTCATAAAGGTTTTGTGCGAACAACCCTGCACATTCATAGATCCTTCAACATCATCTGGGTTGGGTCGGTTCCTTTCATGCTCAGCAATGGCTTCAACCACCCTGTCAGCAATAAGTCGTTCCATAGCGGCCCTCCTCGACCTTCTTGGCGCAACAGGCCCTCTTAGTCTTCTTGGTGGCATGGTTCTGTCAACAACACAAATACAAAATTTGGTGAGAACTTGTAAAAGTATGTTAAGTCGAGATTTACGGTAATAATGGAGAAATGAGGTAAGGAATGATATAATTTACTACGAATTGATAATCAACACAGTATGCAATTCTCTAATGAATCCACAAAGTATCCACATTAAATTTCACAAAAATAATCATTCAATAATGAAATAATAGACTGATGTAACAACAATGGCAACCAAATGATATTTCATTAAGCACATGTTTTCCATTACAATTAGAGATGATAAGTTTTAAATACTAGGGTGTATACAAAATAGAAATATATATATATATATTAATAATAACATATATTATTTAAATGATTATAAAATTAAATTTTATAAATTAACAGTGATACTTTTATAAATAAACACCAATGATCAGAATGGTTGATTGTAGATGTACTATACTATATTAATACACAAAAGTATATGAAATAAATTCCCAAGTTGCCCTTGAAAATATTTCACATACAAATATATAATAATACGATACGTATATTTACCGGTAAGTACTTTACCGAGTCGTTTCCCCAACGATTTATAAAATTGAATCCACGTTCTTGTTCAGACAATGATTTGAATAAACACAAAGATTGATTTGATTATCTATAACTACTAATTAAAAACAACAATTAAAATAAGCAAACAAAAGCAATTAATGCACAAATTCAATTAACGGGAACAAATAAAACACGACAAATAAGCAATTATACTAAATTTAAACCTTAAGAGTGCAAAGTAAATTTCTAAACCTATATTAAGATAAAAGAAAATTTTAGGAAAAAGAGAATTATTTTTTTAATTATTTTTGTATTAGTTATGAATTAAAAACCAAATAAAACTATTTAAATCCTAGAAAATAGCAAATTAAGTCCTGAAAATTCTAAAAAATGATTTTTAAGCTTAGAAAAGTCTAAATTACTATAAAAACTCAGAAAACTATTTTTAACTACTTTTTATAATAAAATCCTATTTTTAAAACTAAATTTAAAAAGTGAAAAATGAAAATAAAAATCTAAAAAGGGTAAAAATGATTTTAATAAATGTAAAACTAAAAGTAATTATTGTAAATCTAAAAACTATTTTTTTGTATTTTTAAAAAGTATTTTTCTATTTTTTATGAATTTTCGAAAATTTAAATCTAGGAAAAATTATAAAAAATCAACTACTAAAGGGAAAAATCTGAAAAATTCATAAAAAGTCCTAAATTAAACATGGAACTCAAGAAAAATAAGCACACTCCACCAGCTTATCTAATAAGCTGAGAATAAGCAAAGATAGGCTACAGCTTAAAAAAGAAAAAGGAAATGAAAAAGTGTATAAAGATTAAATGAAGGGAGATGTGGTTGGATGATCTATTGAAGCAAAACGGTTAAGTCATTGGTGTTGTGTGGGAGAGGTCTTGGGTTCGAGTCCCAGGCACACGTTTTTATTATTTTTTATTTTTTGAAAATTCATAGAACAAAGTTATAAAGGACACTTTTATAAACAACTTTAATAAAGACACTACAAGCTCAAACTCACAAATAAGCTCTCAAACAGCTTGAGAAGTGGCTGTTTACAGAAAGTGAGCTTTTGAGAGCTAAAAAACTATGATTCACTAAATTAAGCACACAGATCTCAAATAAGCTTTAAATTTAAAACCCAAAGCTATTCTAGAAAGCTTATAATGTCTAGAAACTAAGTCTAATGAGCTACTTATCCTAATATTACTGAAAACTTATTAAAATTAAGTTTTAAAGATGCAAACTCAAGAAAAGCACTTAAAATCTTAAATACTAGATATGATAAATTGCTCAATAAACTACTACTGAACTAAAGCTTTTGAAAACATTTCTAGCTACTATTAAGCTACAAATTAAAATCATAAAAACAGATTATATAAGCTAAAAATCTAAAATTAGAAGCTAGAACTATTTACTATTGTTTTTGGCTTTTTGAAAACTTTAATGAACTTTGAATGCTAAATTATCCTAGATTATAAGCTAAAAATT
>BQNB010127406.1:0-19445 GCA_026074375.1 Tanacetum coccineum
CATGAAGGAGATAAGAATGACGCCGAAGTCATCCTTTTGAAGAGTGACTTGACTATAAAAGTCTAGGATGAAACGAGGGACTATTGGCTCATTGATTTCGAATAGAAAATTGAGACGAATGTTAGAAAAACAATAATCGATGTGATCGGATGTGTAATAAAGTTTATCAATAACTCTACCTTCATGAATACATCGATTTTCAATAGGTTTGTAGAAGTGAGCGATAGAGGGCGAGATACCGGGTGTTTGGGATTGATAAGTGTAAAATACACATATCCATTCATGCTTAAAATAGCCCAATTAAACCTAAAATAGACCAAAAATAGCAAAAATGTGTTTGTATTTGTGTTTTGTGTGTGCAGGAACGGATATATCAGAAATCACAAGAAAACCATTAAAAACAAGCAAGCACGGACACGAGAACGGAAGGGTGAACAAAAGCCGGAAGCAAAGCCTAGAAAAGTCAACCTCCAGTCAATCTTGGTCAACAAAAGTCAACAAGACCCAAAGTGTTTCAAAATAACCCCTCAACTTTCAGAAAAGTCCATAAATGGTCCCTAAGCCTAAATGGGCCTTACCCGAATACCCTTTAAACCAAAAGCCCAATCCAAAAGCCCATTTCAAAAATTACCCTTTAAGTTATAATTTGGGCGCCAAATGAGTGGCACTATTCACCCATCGTCCCTAGCTTTCACCATAGGTAAATCAAAGGGCTTTTTGAAATTAAAGGGTACGGATGTCTATTCAAGAGGTCTACAATGAAATGGCAAGGCTAAATTAGTCTAATCAAGTGATCTCATTGGCTTACTCAAGCACATAGCCTCGTCATCAATGGAGAAGCACACATGGAATGTGGGTTTTGTACTATTTCTACTCAGAGAAGAAGCACAAGTGAGCCTCACATGGATTGCCAGCTTGGCAATCCGTGTGAGGTCACTTAGTGATCCAACGGCCAAAAACAAAGATCTAATGATTAGAGATGATCAAAGGTGGATGATTGATGGAAGCTAAGGTCCTAGAATGTTCTTCTGCTGCTATAAAAAGGCAACACCATCACACACACGATGTCTTATCTTTTTCTTCTTTTCTAGCCTTTTCACCTAGTGTAGTTTTTTTATTGTAATTTTCTTTTAATCATTTGTAATTGTCTTTTATCTAATGTAATCAGAGTTTTTAATTAATCAAAGTTAGTGTTTGCATTTAATCTTCTTAGTCTCTCTTTATTCATAAGCTCTCTAAAATAGCCAAATTGTCTCAATAAGCTAATAAGCTCATAATAAGCTCTTTCAGTCTATAAGCTGAAATAGAGCTTAATCAATTCAGAAATAATCCTATCTAAACCTTAAAACAGCTTAACTTACATTTACCTTGGACTTTATTGGATTTAAGCTTAAAGGAAGGGGATCTAGGAATGGAAGAGATCCCATGGACTATTACCCTAGCTTATTAATAAGCTAGGGAGCTTGTAGCTGCCTTAAATGGTACCTCTTGTTTAGCTAGAGGACTTTGTAAGTTTCTCTTTTAATTCCTTTAATTCTAGCCTTAAATAGTGGTCTTATTGCTTTCTATGTTTAGATCTGCTTATTTGCTTATTAAGTTTGCTTATTATTGCTTATTTGTGTTTTATTTAGCTTAATAGTCACATTAGTTCATCTATTTTTGCTTTTCATAGCCTAGATCATAGTTTTTATATAATCTGTCATATAAGCCTTAAAAAACCAAAAAAATAAGTAAAATAGCTTAAATCTTAGATTAATGCTTATTTAGTTGTTAATTCATGTTAATTAAGTTTGTTTTAAGCTAGTTAAAATCTGGGTTTGTAGATTTAATAAGTATATTTCATTTAAAAAGCCTTTGTCAAATCTGTCAAAGTTTGAAAGGGGTGTTTGGCATAAGCCATTTTGACCATTAAAAGTCAATAAAATTTGTGCAAAACACTTGAGTCAGCTGAGTTTTTACAAATTAGCAAGTTTTAAAAAGGTTTGAACAATTAGTTTGAAGTTTAAATGATTTTGTGACTTAATTTCATCATCTCAGCACCAGGGCAATTTTTACCTTCTTTTTAGCTAGTAAATATTGGATCTAAGCCTTCAAAGGCTTAGATCTTGCTTGTTCTTGTTTTGAACACTCTAAGAGAGTGTGTTTAGTGCAGTAGAGACCACAAGGTCACCTGCACTATTGTTTTGCACTTGAGTCAAGTGCATCAGCAGGAACCAAGCTGTTCCTGCTGTCACTTTTAGCTTAATTTTTAGCTAGGTAATCATAGGCTTTAGCTCTTAAGGTTAGAGTAGGATATAGAGTAGTTACAGCTTAATATAGATTAAGACTTAAAATTTATTTTCTAGCTTATTTTCCTAGCTTATTCTGCTGTCAAATTTCAACTAAGAAAAACCAAAAGACCAAAAACAGTAGGTAGATTAAAGTAGCTTTTTAATTCAAATTTTAGCTTATAGACTAAGGTTTTTGCATTTAGTTTCATAACTTAGGAGTTGTTTGATTAGATTTCAAAAGCTTATAATCTAGTTTAGCTTATTAAGAATTTGAGCCTATATGGATTTTGTGCTTTTTGCTTAGTTCCTTGAGTTTAGCATTTTTACCTTCAATTTTAGTTAGCTTAATCTATTTCTAGGTCAATTTACTTTTCATTTTTAGATTAAGCAAATCATAAGCCTGCTAGATCACCTTTTCTTTTTCAAATTGAGCTTAAAATGAGGTTTTTACAAGCTTTTAAGTAAAACCAAGAGGAAACCCTTACTTACTGATTCAACTTATTGATAAGCTCGAGCTTATTAGTGGTTTTCAGCTCAAGTTCCTTTTATTAAAGTTATTCACACCAGCTTAATCTTCAACTTTGTTTTTTTAAGTTTTCAATAATAAGCACTTTATAAGACTCAACTTATTTTGGGCTTAATTGGACTTATTTTGCAATCGGGTTGGGCCTTAGGGGTTGGTTTTAAAACTTTTGAATTTAGTTGTTTGTTCAGTTAGTCCTTCATTATTTTGTTTGTTTGCACTGTTAGTCCTTTTAGGATTTGCATAATTAGTCCTTAATTAAGTTTTTAATTAGATTTTAATTTTAAATAATAAATTAGGTTTAGAATTTTAATTAGTTTAATTAAACTTTAAACAAAAAATAAAAATTAGGGCTTTTATTTTTATAAAATTTCTTATCGTTTTCTCTTTTTAGTATAATAATTATAAAATTTTTAGAGTTTATATTTTTAGCATTTTTTATTATTTTTAAGCTTTTAATTAGTTTAAATGTTAAGAAATTTCATATCTTAAAAGCTAAAAAAAATCTAAAATAGAGATTCCTTTTTCTAAAATTTTCTTTCTTCTTTTTTTTATCTAGAAAAAATATAATTTCAATTTTTTTCTATTTTTTTTAAATTTAAATAGTTTTTAATTCATAATAAATTCAAAAATAATCAAAAAAATGTTTTTCTTTTTCCTAAAATTTTCTTTTGTCCTATCTTAGGTTTAGAAATTTAGTTTACATTTTTAGGAGTTAAATTTAGTTTACTTGCTTAATTATCGCGTTTTATTTGTTTCCCGTTATTTGTTAAGTGCTTTAATTGTTTTTAATTGCTTGTTTTTAATTAGTAGTTATAGAAAACCCAATCAATCTTCAAACCCATTCAAATCAGTATCCAATATCAAGCGAGGTTTCAATTTCTCAAATCGTTGGGAAAACGACCTGGGAAATCATACTTTTCGGTAAACATATGTATATTATATATTATATATATATTTTAAAGAGTGAAAATTTCCTTAGGGATTTTTCTTAATTGCTCTTGTGATATTATATATTAGTATATATTTCCAAGCGTATCAAGGCACATCTTTCATACTATCAGTTTTGGCAAACCTATTAAAATGAGGTCTACCTTCCACTTCTTCAGAGTTAGTGGTAAATACACTAAATGCAGAGTCATCCCATCCTAACTTATTTTCCCCTATATAGTTATTAAATCCCAAACCCACTTTTGTTCTAACAGACATGGAACTATCAACTAATCTGAACAAGTTTTTGGAAGAGGTTCTCCACTTTTTAGTTTGAACTAAGTGATTATCAAGTTTTGTCTGTAAGTCTTTCTTAGCAGTCTCAGCAATAGCATTTATTCTTTCAGAATGTTTTAGTAGATTAGTTGTATTTTCTAGTTCAATAGACAACACCCTAATCTTGTCTTCAAGTGTCAACTGATTTTTCTGAAGAACTCTCTTTTGTTTTTCCAAAGTTTTAAGTGAGTTCTTATAAGCTTGAACTTGTATAAAATATTCACTATTTTGTTTATTAAGTTCATTATACTGCTTTTGAAGTTCATTATACTTATTGTCACAACCAAAAGGGCAGTTATGTACCTCAGAAGTGACACCCATAAGAGCAAATTCTCCAGCATCACCTGCAGTACTGACTTCCTTTGTATCAGCTCCAGTGATCAAATTGTATATCTTGGCAGCACCTTCTTCAATTTCATCCTCAGTATCACAACCAGCAATCATACCAAACTCCTTAGAAGCAATAACTCCATCACTCTGACCATCATGATCTGTCCAATCAACCAATGTATCAACAGTGATCAATGCTTTGGAATCTTCTTCCTTCTTTCCAATCTCCTGAATCTTGAATGAGGAATATCTCTGCTTGTCATTTCCTCCCTTTGCCCTGCATTCTCTGGCAAAGTGGCCTCTTTGAAGACACTTGTAACATCTGACTTTCTTCTTGTTGAACCTTGCAGATTCCTTCTTATCAAAATCAATCTTTCTTCCAGCTTTCTGCTCAAACTTGTGTACTCTAACAGAAAGCATAGCCATTTGCCATTTTAAGTCCATCTCCTCCAGATCTAATTTTTCTATCTGATCAAAATCTTCATAAGCCAGTTGTTGTTCTGGCTCAGTATCAGCAACAAAAGATTGAAGAACATCTTCAATTACATTACCAGATCTGTGAGACCCAGTCTTAGAGATTGATGGAACAGTGTAGGTAGATGAAGTATAGCTTGGACTATCTGCATATGACATCTTTTTGCTAGCACTGGTGGTACTAACAAATGCAGAATGGCTTGGACCTGCAGATTGGCTTGAGGAAAAAGTAGAGTATCCTTTGATATCTACCTCAAGAGTCTTTAACTTGTAGTACAAATCATCAAAAGACAGAAGTTCAAGTCCACCTTTGGTTTTCAAGGTTAAAGCTACCTGAGACCATGATGAAGGCAAGGCTCTTAGAAACTTGAGATTAATATCTTCATCCTCTGGCTTGGCCTTGAGTTGATTAAGCTGACTTAGAATCTTCTGCATTCTGTCATACCCTTTGTGCAATCCCTCTGCTTCACTAATTCTGAACTCTGAAAATTCTTGCTTCAGCATAGACTTTCTCATCTTCTTAGATTCGGCATTTCCACCAAACCTAGCTTTGACTGCATTCCATATATCCCTTGCATCATCCATATAATGGAAATCAGCCACATGATCATCAGGAATAGACTGAAGCAAGGTAGTTCTTGCCTTTGATTCCCTCTGAACAGCAATGTGTTCATCAGCAGTCGTTGGGGGAAGTATAATGACCCTTCCATCACAATCTCTTCCAGTCCTTTTCAAGCTATTGCCATTTTGAATCACCTTCCAGATATTCATATCGTTGTTTGTGATCCAGTATTTCATCTGCATAGCCCAGACCTCATACTCATCCTTCTTCAAATAAGGAAACTTTGCATTGTTGTTTGAGACAGTGGTAATGTATTGAGGTTGATTGTTTCGTTGTTGTTGAGGAATGGTGGCTTCACTACGAACACTAGCATCATCGCTATCATTGTCAGATCCTGCCATTTTAAAGGTATATAGAGGTGTTTGGTTGTAGGGTTTATAAGGATCTTGAATCCAAGAATATTCTTCTTAAGAGAGACTCTCAACAAGCTCTGATACCACTTGATGGATCCCACTGTAGATAGATCTTTACTGCCTGTTAAGGGTGGTGATTAACCTATGTAATCACAAGCTAATCACAAGAGAGACTCTTGCTTAAGAAAGCTAATGTCTATGAGGAATATAGACACAACCAATAAGAAGAACAGGACTAATAAAAACTAAAAGATCCTTCTATGGATTTCTATTAATTAACCAGGAGAAATTTGTTTTTTTGGATGTATATATTTCCCTAAGCCGTAGGTTCTCTTTATAGTGGAGAAACCTTAATCAACATTTACTAAAAACGCATGAGATTAATATGCATGAATATCTTTCTTATTTAGCTCATGCATATCCTCAACTCTAACTAACTAAAATCTTATCCTGAATAACTATTTGACTTTACCAGGACTAAGTATTCTGCCAGTAGGAACTAAACTTAGCCTACCAGGACTAACTATGATAATAACCTTACCAGCAGGAACTACATACCTGCCAGTAGGAACTACTACTCTACCAGTAGGAACTACATACCTACCAGTAAAAACTAAGTATTACAAATATTCCTAACACATAATTGCATCATAATAAAAAGTTTGAAAATGATACAACGAGATTTGATCATTTGCATGTAAGTAGAAATCCATGAATGAAATCTTGTCAAATTTAGACTCCAGTTCACATCAAGTAAGCCAAGCATCTAATTCACCTAATTATAGAGTCTCAGGTCTGACCATATGATTATTGTATTACCTTGTTTTGAAATTCACCTAAGACTGTCTTAGAGTAAAAAACAAACTCAAGTGATTTCATAAATGACTTAATTTTAGGGTATATATTTGATAAATCAAGTGTTACCAAAATTGTGTATAAGGAAGCATGCATACAACCTTATAACACTAGTAATTTTTAAAACATTTCCTTTTTCGTTTTAAAACCTTCTATAAATAGAAATCCCATAATTTTATAAACCACATGCCATTTATAAAATTAGGGTTACTATGTTTACAACATTTCTAAGTATAAGTAAACTTACTACGGATAAGGTTAATTCCCCAAGGGAAATAATTAAACCCTAGTAACGATTACGACATACTTTAAATATTGTTAAAACGTTTATGTAAAATTGTTTATTCTTGCGTTGTTTCGTCGCGGGTTCCCTTGCGGAAACCACTAAACCCATTCGTTATAAAACGTTGCAAGAAATAATAAGTTTACTTATATAGCCCATGATTTAGCAAAGTGTACATATCAATATATATACAATAAGCATTTTAATCGAGTGCTTTTAGTCCATATTAATTTTTGAAAATCATTTTTGCATAAATATATATAAAAACACCACATATATATAAACTAGCAAAACCAATTCAAACAATTAATCATACTAAACACAATCAATGCACGTAATTAAACAAGAATTCAACAAAAGTCTTCTCATCTTTTGTTATTAGTTAATTCACGTAGCAAAGATTTCGTGCATACCAAATAAACAAGCATGCACACAAGATATATTTAGCTTAGTAACCATGATTTACATGCACGTAATCCATGGTTGACAATTTATAAGCAATAAATAAGCTACAATATATCTAACATAATGAAAAAATATTAATATATTTTGTTTCCTTATTTTAGGTGATATTTAAGACAATATATTTCACTAAATAGTTTTCTAAATTAGATATCACATAAAAAGGCAAGTAAATATTCACGTTTCCATATTTTATGTGATATTTAGGGCAAATATATTTTACTAAATAATTTTCTAAATAGGATTTCACAAAAAAAAAATCACAAAATATGCAGAATATTTTATTTCCATATTTTATGTGATAACTAGGAGGAATTTATTTCGTTAAATAAATTTCTAAAATAGATTTTCACATAAAAGGCAAGAAATATACACCAAATATGCATTTGTTACATCTTTTTACCGTTTTTTTATGTAATTATAAAGCTATATGATTTGGCTTGTGATGCCACTGTTAGAAATCGTTATCTAAAATAACCCTAATACATTAATATTATACGAGCTACGCAGCGGAAATAAACTCATATAGTAACTACAATTAACATAAAACATAAACGGAAAAACGTACATTTTATCAAAACAAGCTAAAACAAGAACCGGAGCTTTCTTGAGAATACACACGTGTATTAAACCAGTGCAAATACCAAAACCTCTTCTAGTTGCTAAAATAAACAACCTCCACATGTATCCACACTACACGTTAACCAATACCACCCGAATGCTAGTTTCACGAACCAACGCTCAAGAATACTACAAGTAGTTGAACTCAAACATCATTCCCGTAGGGGTGTTTGTTATGCGTCGGCCACAAGGAGGAAGAGATGAGAGGGATGAGATTAATGGGCTAGGGGATCCTCTATTTATACAAGATATAGATCCCTCAAGTTTACCTATCCTACCAATGTGGGATAAACTAGTTTATCTTATTTTCAATCTCTTGGCCGTCCCCATTATAAGTCCAACACCCTCGATGATGACTTTTGACTTTGTTAATTAAATATTAACATTACATGTTAATTAAGCAGCCTTTTGTTAATTATTCGTAAACTAGTTAACAAACTAATTAACTACTGTTAAGTATTCTATAGTTGGTATATTAATATATAGAATAAATATACACTTATATTATTGTATACACTAATCGAGTATTAAATACATGTATAATAAATATATGCTTATATTACTATACATATACTAATAGAGTGATATCTAAGTGTATAAGTGTGTGACCCTCATAGGCTCACGTATTCCCAGCAGTATAAATATCCATATGACATGAGCATATCCCAACAGCTCCCACTTGCGAATGACATGGTCATAGAATATAACATACTAACATTGACGAATAGTCTAGCAACATCATCAATGCTCCCAGAAATACATGAGTATGGTTTCAGTAAACATCTCAGCCATCTATGTTTCCAGTTAGTCCTATCCTTTTCTTTTAGAAACAATGCTAAATAGGGATATGGATCAAAACTTATTCCATAGTTTAACGATTCTGTTTCTCGCATCTGTATTGATCTAGATTACCAAATGTAAAAAGAATCATCTTAACTACACTTTGGGTGTGGCCACACAAACATTTGATCAACCCAACGAGGGGCCCAGTAAGTATCTAACTCCCAAATACATGGAGGAACAAATTCTTTTTTGACTATAAGTGTCCGTCATGTATTTCAAAAATATTTCTGAAAGTAGTCCTTATAACTACCTTTTGACAGTATAGCGGTAGACTAGAATCAAGAAATGATATCCATACACGCAAAACCTGCTTGCATCTCATGTCTGAGGATAAACATAACTTTCATCATGTGTGTAATGCACCCAATGACGCCGATCCATAAAGTGATTAACACAGGTGGGGTATCCAATATTCAACCTTATTGAATAACATGTGCAGTTGGCAGAATCATGTTTACATATTCCCAAGAATACAACCAAACACTCACATTTGTCTTATCTTAACAATATTTCTATATTGTTAACTAAAAATGGACATAGTTTAGAACAAATAAATACATTCAAGTATTTAAACATGAAAATATAGAACACAGTAGTATAAATGAAAACGATCATACCACGTATGTTAATTCATTATTTAATACAACTGCTTACAGTTACATTATCCAAATACCAAATAAGATCAGTGCATGAAGATCCTAGTTAATTGTCTTATCCCAACACTTTTGCTTCGATCATGTATGGGTATTGCCAAACTATTTTTCGGTTTAAAGACTTGTCAACTTGTACAAATGGAGGAGGCGGCCTTGTTTTTTTGATAAAGGTTTGCGTGGGTCAAACAAGAATATAATGGTTTGTGGTGGACCATTCTTTGGAGACTTACAGTGGCGACTTGCTTCTTTACCGATTTAAATTATCTAAAGAAAATGAGATTAAGACAAAAACCAAATAAGCCATAAGCCCGCTATATGAACTTAAACAAACAACGCCTTATAGGGGGTGTCTATTTTGACTTATATAGCAGGCGTATGCCTTATGTGATTTTGGACTTATGTTCCTTAGCGTACTTTTTGTAGCTTCATGTGAAACTTTCGGCTAGCTTATTATGACATCATAAGCTTATAAAAAGTTTCAAAATAAACCTTTTGCTAGCTTATATAGTATGGCTTATTTTGGTTTTTGTCTTATGTTTTGTAAGCTGGCCTAGTTTCAAAATTTTCCATAAGCTTATAATATAATTATACTTTTATTATTAAAGGAACCTGATTATTCGCAGGAGAATGCCCGCATGAAAGTCTCACAGTTTCTCCACCAAACTGAGTTCCTTGCGGTATTCTTAAATTTTCTTCATCACAGCTCCTGCATATACAGAAATAGAATATTAATTAGAACAAAGTAATAAATTATCCTCGTCGAATCAAATTCTGCATGAGTCACATACCTCTCAACAAGTTGAACAAACACACACCGCTTGCCCACGGGATCTTTACGTTGCCTAACTGTCCTTATTGGCTAAACACCTGCTTAAGATGTTTGCCGGGATTATTAGGATCCAACCTGCCAACAAATACCTGCCATGAAAAACTCCAAACACTCAGCATTTTGTTTTATAATGTAATATGTGCTATGAATACACAAAATTAAGAAGGTTTTGATAATAGCGTGTTCCTTCTCAATGCCAACGGATATAAAATGTACAAAAAGCTTGAATACTCGTATTAAAAATTTCATCATTTTTGACCCTATAAATATCAATACAAATTAGATAAACAAATCTAAAAGTGACGTCACAGATTGGAGAAAGCACCAACAAAAGTTTCTTATAGAGACCTAAACTCAAATTATAAGTATGCACATACCCTCAACTACGACCATATCATTTTTACACATAAGGGGCTTATTGAAATTTCTTATAAAGGGATTACTAAACAACAAAGAATCTCGAACACTCATTTATTATACCGAAACACTATTTAAATAATTTTTTTCAACGTAATATCATTAAATTTAATAACTTTATCAACTAAAAAAAGCAAAAATAATAATTTTTTTCATCTAATATGGTGTTCTTTGAGTAGAAAAAAGTGGCAGCTTCACATGTTGTTTAGGTTTGCTCACTTAATTAGCTTATATCATCCGACTACGTCCAAACATTAACACCCAAAAACAATTGAAAAATATAAAAAATCTAAATCTTTAGAAAAAACGATTAGGGTTAACAAACTTACTTGAAGATTAATCCAATCAATATCTATCATAAGAGTTTCTTCTACTTACAATAGCCTCACATTTTTCTTACAAAACACCAAAACCACCACAATTAATTAATCCAATCAATAATCTCAATTAAATCAAAATTAAACCTATCAACAAACATATACTACCGTAAGTGGATGATGTGGCGGCGTCTGTGTTAGTGTGAGAATGAAAGTGGTTTTTGGTTCTGTAGTGGTTTATGAAAATTGTTGAAGATGACAATGAAAGGGTAAGTGGGGTCTTTAGGTGAGTCATAGACACGTGTTATGGGGATATAATAAAGGTGGTGTTTAAACCCGGGTTGGATACGAACGATTTTGATTTAAAAGGAAAAAAAACAAATGGGCCGGACACGGGTCGAGCGGGGGATGGCATTCAATGCATTAATGGAAGTGATCCTGCCTTTTAATATAAAGGCATAATTTTTTATTTATTTTGAAATTAGGGTTTATGTGAGAATTAGGGGTTTTGTTAATTTAGTTTTTCCAGATAAGATTATGTCATCATATATTTACCAATTTCTCCATATTAAATATTGATTCCAGAATTATAATTTTGTTTTAATCTTGCAGGTTTAATTCGTTGATCTTTCGTCTTCTTCATGTACTATGAAGCATCGAGGTAAGCATTGGTCATGCATTAGCTTTAATTCTGTAAGTTTTAGTTAGAATTAAAAGAATGAAGAAGATACATAAGTAAAAGTTTTATAAAACATTGTTATTAAAAACCTCAAATTCTATGTGAATATATAGATTTTATTACTTTCATATTCACATATAATTTGAGGTTTTTAATAACAATGTTTTTTCTTTGATTATATGTCATTCTAATGTTCATTAACTCATATACGCAGCACGAATTTGGATGGTAGATTAATTCCAATTTTTATCGGACCTTTTGGTCATCAAAGGTTTCTTTTTCTTTCTCTTTTTACATTTTACCTTTTTCTTAATTGTGATTTTTAGTTTCTTGTTGGAAGAAAGTTACCTCGTGGATTAGTTCGTATGATTTTGTTGATTTGGCAGAATAGGGACTGCACATGAAAAGTTTGGTTTTGATCTTAAAACGTCGCGGCATACTATAAGTTTTTTTTTGCAAGTAAGATTTTAGACAAATTTTATATTTTTCGGGTTTCCTTTTGCCGGAATAATTTGTGTATGGTTCATGATGTGTTCTTAATTCTTTTCATCAAAACCGATAACCCATAAGTCAGTTTCATATGGCAAAAACTACTGATTCTGTAAGTTATGGTTTGGGTTTGTTTTTTATATGAACGGTCCCTTCTACTATCTATAGGACGGTTTGACTGATTCAGATGGAACTCGGATTACGTTATAGAGTCACTTCAAGGTTTCAAAATAATAGTTCAAGAGCTGCAACAAGAAGATGGGTATGATTTGGCTTTATACTTTAGTAAAATTATCCTAATCCTACAGATACTTTTTATGGCTTATCTAACTTGTTGATTTGCTAAACCAGAATAATCGATGTAAATATAACGCATTAAGGATTTGAGAAATGTGTGTTATGCAGGATCTATAGCTTTGGCTTTCAAATGTGAGTTTCTTTTATTACTGATAATAACTTTTGAAAGCACCAAGTCTTATGTCTTAAAAATTTCGCATCGCTACGGGCACCACCTAATGGAAATCAGTTGACTCTGTACACATGAAACTACTGATATCATGTTTGATTAGGCATAACTCATACATGAGTACTTTGAGTAAGGTTCAGGTTGTGTTCTTAATTCTTTTTATCAAAACCAATAACCCATAAGTAATATATATGCAGGTGCGAGCAACTTCATACGGCAAAAACTGCCGATTCTATAAGTTATATATTCTCTTTTGATCAATTTATCTTAGAAACTAATGTGCTTTCGTGTAGGGTCAATTTATTGATTACAAAGTTTTAAATTTATATTTAGCCGACTTATCCTAAAACAACACTTTAACAGGTAGTGTACCCGATCGGGTGGAGTTTCGTGGTAAGTAGGGTGTCGAACACTAAGAGCGAGGTCGTTAACCTTATATTCTATCAGTATTTTAATTACTCTATTTAAGTTAATTCTAATTACTTGTTAAACCTATGTTATATACGCTTCTAATGATAGATGGGGGGTTTTCAGCCTGAGAGACTGTCATAGTTTTATGGTGACAATAATCAATTCTAAACAAAATAAACATGCAAGAAAACAATCAGAAGATAAAAGAGCGGTACAAGCCAAATAATAGAAAATTGTATTAGCAATATTAAATCCGATTAAACGTTGGTTTGTTTATTTAGTGCAATGATTTCTTATCTCGAAGCGGCATATCATTCTTAAGACTTAGGCGGGACATCATCCTAAGACCTAGACACGTTGAATCCTATCACAATTAACGTATCTGCATAAAGCATCCTTTTAGTTTAATTATAATCTATCTAGGGATTAAAGCAATTGTGATCTTGATAAACCCTAGCCCATCGGGACTTTACCCACTTACTGTTTGACTGTATTTTATATAGTGGTAGTCCACTGTTCAAATCTTTATCAATTAATCAAGAACATACTTGTTGAAACATTACGGGTCACCTGCCGGTCCAACTAAGCTCTTAATTTAAAGACAAAGACAGAACGTTATTTGTGATCCTATGGGTCCAGTAATATAAAACACGTGGAGAGCTATCCCAGTATCTAACTCACTTGTTAGGCGTAACTAGACCCAGTTGAATGATAGGTCGCATATTCAAACACGTAAACAAGTATCATGTGATAAACATAATTAAACTTTCAACGATAAATTAAGAAAATCGATTTTAAAACAAACCAAATATTAAATCTTCATTAAGATGGCTAATACCCAAGGGTATTAGCCCATAACCATTGTAATTATACAAGCGTGATCAAATAACCAAGGTAAACTAAACGTTTTACCGAACGATACCAAAAATTAAATGATTACAAGACTATAGGAATTACACGATGTCTTCTATGGAATAGTGATCGATGCTTGTTGCTCTTCTTTTCTTTAGAAAAACGTCTTTTATGTGTATGGTATGAAGAATATGATTTTGTACACTGAAAACTCATTTTTGAGTCTTCTATTTATAGCCTCTAGAAAAGTATGGATACGCCGTATTAGGCTAGGCCAATACGGCGTATTGGGGTGTTTCCCTTGGAGTGCGCGCAAAGTTTATAATCAATCTGATATATCTTCCCAAAATAATTTATTCACCAAATCTCGGCATAGTTATCCAGCTGGATACGGCGTATTGGAGATGAGTGATACACCGTATTGGGAATTGATAATACGCGTTTTCTTGTGAAGAGTTGGCGCCGGTACGCCGTATCTCTTTTTGTAGATACGGCGTATTGGTAAGAAATAGTCAATCTTCAAATATATTCGTTTTAGTTCCAAAATATGCGCCTTTTAGCAAGTATTCACAAATCACTCCTTAATTACTGCAAATAACACTTGCAATTAAGTACAAATTCTTGCAATAATTATATAAAAGTGGTTAGTTTATTCGGGATAAATGATAGTATAAATGTGACGTTATTTGATGTCATCAGAAACATTGACAAGAAAATTTACAAATGGATATTTCTTTTTTTACTTTCAGCTTTGAAATGCCCTTCAGCTAGAGATAGTGCATTATATAAAAAGGCATGGTGGTGGTGCGCCGTAGTGGTTGGTGATGCAGCAAGAGCAAATGGTTGTGTCGTTCGACCAGAAATACATGGTATGATATTTTTCTTATTTGCAAGACATAATGAATCACGAACATGTTGATGACTTTTTCAAAATAAAAATAAGTCCATAAGCCTGATAAATAAGCTAAAAGACTCTTTAGTCTTCGTTTAATTTCATAGACATTTTTCTTTAATATGTTTTGTCATAATCAACTCAAAGTATAATTCCCAACAATCTTCCCCTAGTTGATAATGACAAAACCAATAAGCACAAGCTTCCCCTGAAGCTAATATAGATGAAGAACTTCCCCTGAATCCATGCACTCTTCCCCTTTTTGTCATAATCAAATAGGAGTGCATGTAGATGGTAAATATATGAACAATAAGCTTCCCCTTAAAAGTATACTTGCCATCTCTTGAATCTTGAACTCAGTAGCATAGATCAAATCTTCCTTCAGTGCGTAGAAGACATTATTAAACGTCTTTGAATCATGCATAATTCTTGTAGACAACAAATAGTAACATGCCGACAAATAAATTTTGTAAATTTATTTATGTTCATGCCAACGGCCACCATCACAGTGAGCTCTGTTGCATCAACGAGAAACCAGTCATGTGTGAAAAATCATATCATGAACTGTATCGTATCATACTCCAACCAAATCTGTAAAAGAGCGTGCAACAACCAATCAAGAATCATATCATGAACTGAATCTTCAAAACGAACTATACACATCATCATTGTTCAAAATCCAAACGCGTCTGTTGTCCCATATCGGACGATGCTAGCAGAAGAAATCGTAAGCAGACCAGTAGGAACCATAAAGCCTACCAGCAGGAACCATAAACTACCAGCAGGAACCATAAGCTAAAATTTCCGATGAAAACCTTATAAACCCTAGATCGAGAGCCACGAGGCTCTGATACCAATTGTGGAATCCTATAATGACTCCATAGATCGTTATTAGGACTCATCTAGGGTATGATAACAATGATTGTAACACGCAGCGGAATATAAAGAACACAATCATGTTACTAATAAGGTTTTCTTTATTAAACATGAATAAAGAAACTAACTACTAACTACTACACACGCTTTCTATGCGTTTAGACTCTCATTGGAGAGACTATCTATCAATCGATGCTAATACTAGACGCCTTCCCCTCTTTATATAATAGAGGGGTTAGGGTTTACAAGACAAGATAAGATCAAAATAAAATTAGAAAACTATAAATCAGCATTAAATACTATTTGACTAATCTTTAATCAGCATTAATGTTGATCTTTATCTTTTAGCTGAGCATTAAATACTGTTTGACTAATCTTCAATCAGCATTAATGTTATTCCAACTTTGTCTTGTAGGTCCTCCACCTTTAATATGTTTTGTCATAATAAACTCAAAGTATAATTCCCAACACATTTACTATGTGAAATAGGAAGTCGTAAACACATTGTAACTTAAAATTCCAGAACCTCTTTTTCCTTTTTGCTAACTTCCATAAACGTACGGTAAAGTGCATCAATTGTAGTGAAACAAAATGGATATAATGTTTGTCACGTCCATATTTGTAGTTTCTACACGAAAAAGTAGTATGGGGAGGGGCACCCTCTACCATTTGCACTTATGGCCGTCCTAAATGGAGGCTTCTGAGTTTATGTTCATTACACCATGCACATATTCAATTTATAGATGGTAAAATTTTGTAGTGTTTGTCAAAATGGGTAATTTTGATAAGGTCGGGTCGGATAAGCATTTTAATTGCTTTTTATCCATGATTTTTATAATGTGATAATTTGTTAGTTTGCAAGTCACGGGTAATACCAATAGTTTTAAAATATCTTAACAAACCAAAACGAATAATATTTACTTCAACTTATCAGGCAACACAGAATCGATAAAGTTGATTCTGGACTAGGGATGAGCAAAAGAACCAAAGAACCGAATAGGAACCAAGAACCAAACCAGAACCGATAAGAACCAAATCGGAACCAGAACCATCGGTTCTGGTTCCGGTTCTTGATTTTGAGATTTTTTTGGTTCTTGGTTCGGTTCGGTTCAGTTCCACCAGTTCTCGGTTCCTGAACCAAATATCCAATTATTCTAAAATTAGGTAATAATTTCCCATACTTCAATTATACGCTCCAATATTCCAATTCCATAAAAAAAACCTAGGGCCTACTTTATAAACACATTTGTTAGCCTTAATTATATTAAGTCAAACAAGAATGTTATCAGTCTAAGAAAGTCAAACTAGGTCTTGTATTGTAATAGTTTTCTATGCGTTTAGATCACATTGGAGAGACTACTATGAATGGATGCTAATACTAGATGCCTTTCCCCCTTTTTAGATAATAGAGGGTTGGTTACAAGACAAGATAAGATCATAAATGCATTTAGAAAACTATAAATTAGCATTAAATACTATTTGACTAATCTTCAATCAGTATTAATGTTGATCTTTATCTTTTAGCTAAGCATTAAATACTGTTTGACTAATCTTCAATCAACATTAATGTTATTCCAGCTTTGTCTTGTAGGTCCTCCATCTTTAATATGTTTTGCATAAATCAACTCAAAGTATAATTCCTAACAATATGTCTTAGAGTAAATTTAGCAAACTGCCACTTTCTTTTAGCTTATTTCGTGCTTATTTGCTAGTTATAATTTTTTTGTCTTTTTTAATTGTTGTTATTTTCAGCTGTTAAAAAGTTTTGTAAACCAAATGGAAATAAAAAACGTTGGGATTAGGGGAGGCCCCAAGTGAGCAAGACTCGAACTCGGGACCTCAACCCCATCAACCAACGTTTTATAACACACTCACTACCGCTGTGCTACAATAGCTCATCCGGTAGTAAGTTGCACAACTTAATTTATATAGCCCTTTTAGCCCATTAAGCCCATAAGCTATTTTCAGCTTATTTCGGCTTATTTATAAGCCCATTTTTCTAGCTCTTATTTTTCTTAGAACCTTTATAGTATAATGCACTTTCCATGAATTTTTCAGAATTTTTCATTAATGTTTGATAATTTTTTATATCAATTTATTTTCTTTTAAACTGTTTTTTTTAATAATAAATTAATAAAACTCAAAAAAAATATTTTTCTTTTTTAGATAAATTTATTTTATCATTCTTCACTTAGAAAAATAGAAAAACTTTGTAGGGTCTTTTTGCAAAATTTTTACTTTTTAAAGAAGCGGGTTTTCTAGCCGATTCTCGTTTCTCGTTTGAACTCATTTAACTTCGTTTCGTCTATAGGTTTTCTTTAAACCTCGGTATTTTTTAGTCAATTTAAGTCCATTAAAAGTGAAAAAAAATCAATTTAGGATAGTTTTTGAAAAATTAGGGTTTTTAGTGTGTCGTTTTAGCTTCCCGTTTTCATTTTTAGTATAATTTGTGTAATTTTCTCGTTTTTAGTGTAGATTGCTTTATTTTTCCCGTAGATTTAGAAATCAAACCCAAATCTTTTCCATGTCATTTTGTTTTGCTTATTTTGAGATTATAATAAGCTTATCTAAGCCAGGAATTCTCAAAATAAGCCACAAAAAGTGAATTTATGAAACATAAGCCGAAAATCATATAAGCAATAAACTCATTATATAAGGCGAAACAAACACCCCTTATTTAGAAGTGAAAAGACCATTCGAGAAAGGAGGTTTACGAGAAGTGAGGATCAATTTATGAGTATGACGATTGTAAGGATTGTGTTTGAGAATGAGACGCATTTCATTATGAAATTTACTTGACTATTAACATCATAAGCAATGATGCTTATGAGAATTAGGATATGAGGATGACCCATTGATCTTTAGAGAGATGTTGGGGCATAGGTATGGGTGCAAAGCAGACGTCGGCTCGTAGCAAAAGAGAGGAAGTGTTTGGTTATGGATTCAGAAAAGAATGAATGCTATAACAAGCCTGCTGTCGGCGGTCCCAAATATATCTGAGGGCCGCCAGAATATGTCTGGGGGCCGCCAGACCGCCAACAGGAGAAGGCTTGGTTTTTTACAAATTTTGTAAAGGGAGTGACATTTTAATTTGCATTTCCCCAATTAAAAATGCTTAAAATACTTCGGATGAAGTAATTAAGTTGTCACGACACGGAATGGAACACAGACTAGAATCGAAACTAGAATAAAATAATAGAATGATTTATGGAATGTGTTCCATCATTCCTAAATCTAGACGAATATATTTTAACGATTCGCGGTTGAGAGGTAAAGAAAGAATGTCGACGATGTTATCTTCAGACGCATCCTTTTCGAATGGAGATGTTTCCTTTTGGACATTGTCCGAAGGAAATGGTGACGTATCTTCGGTATGTTTCGTACACGAAAATAATAATAATAATAATAATAATAATGATAACAATAATAAAAAGGAAACAAACGAAGATGGAGACGACTAGCTTAACAATGTCAAGACAGATGGTGGTTAACGTACGATAAACTACACTCACAGAGTTATGTAGCTCTTCTCGAGCATTGTAAATTTTCATAGAACAATCACACAATGAGGTATACGGTTATCTTAAAGGTGGTAGTGGAAATAGTGGGGGAAAGAGATTAGCCATCTCTATGGTCATCTCTACGGCCATCTCTATGGTGGA
>BQNB010127407.1:0-17233 GCA_026074375.1 Tanacetum coccineum
TTTGCCATTCTAGTTTATTCCAGTTGCTTATTCTTATGCCTGAGTGCTTATTAGTGTTAGTACCCAATCATTCCTTGTCATATTCAAACATCAATCATCAATCGTCTCTCGATTTTCCATTCTAGCCTCGTTGGGACATAACGACCCGGGAACACTCTATACTGCTTCCGGTTTTATTGGTCTCGCGGATCCTGATCCTTGTTGTGTATTCATATTTGTTTACATTTATCTATGTATAAAGAGGGTTAAGTTTGCGCGAGTCACACTGTAGACCCCTAAATAAGCTCGTAGAGCTTATTATTAAGCTGAAGTTTCGAAGTGCGTGGTCTGTTGGGTTTAATGGGCCGTGCAAGGCCCGTTATGGTTTCCTTTACATTTTGTTTAACCCAAACGAGCTTGACAGTCTTATAAGCCCTCGATAAGCTCTCGTGAGCTTATCATTAAGTCGTGGGCTTTACGTATGGGTTGTTGGGCCAGTTGGGCCTATACATGGGCTGTGTGGGCTTTACGAGGCTATGAGTGGCCCGTTAGGCTTTCTAGCAAAGTGTACGTGTCGGGAAAAGTCCTAGTGACCATGATACGTTTCGTTTAGCTCATATATAGGTCGTGCATTACATGCAATCGCATGTTAAGGCCATATACGCATTCCCAAGCCACATCGTTATGTTTTCTTTGAAAGTTTACGTATGAGTTTCAAGGTATTTGTATGTATATGACTTGTGTTCACGTTAGTGTCCATGTTAGCACACTCATGGAACGTTTATGCCCTAGCTTGTCGTTAATCATGTTGTACATACATTTTATTAGGTCCTTGCACCACTCTAGTGCTATTACACGCATGCGTGTGCGTATACTTGGCGTGCTTGGTCTTTTGACGAGCACACACTCACGTTAGCTTATCATATATGTATATAGGTGACATTTATAACTAGACGTGTATATTACAAATTGAAAAATGACAAGAATGGATTAATGTCGAGACTTACAATGGTCCTAGCGTCATGGTTTTGGATTTTGAACTCACATGAAAGGTTTACACCCAAATGTGTATCACCCTAAGCTTAAAAGCTTATATACCCGACTCCTTAGCTTGCGTTTCCCCCTTTAAACCCTTGTACTCGATCCTAAGTGCTTCCTTGAATCCTTAGAGCGAATGTGGTTTGTGTATGGGTTCGGTTATAATGTAGCCGAATGGAATAGAGAGTAAATGAGTTGTAGAAATGTGTTAAGTGACAATATGAGTGTGTATTTATAGGCAAATGAGGCTAGTTAACCCTCCTTAGTCCCAAACAAACCAAACCGATCCATAGTGCATGGTTTTTGAGGGTTTCTAGTTAGCCTCAAATGGTATTAAGCTAAACCACTAAGTACCACTCCTTAATTGCTTGCATGATGTACAAGATTTGCTAAGATTGTGGGACTTATATCATTTTATGTGTGTATGCACTTAGCCGCAGATATCAAGGCTAAATGAGGATCCAAGAAGGTTTTTGCCCATTGTGTAATAGATTAGGAGGGACAATTTGTACAAGGTTTAATTAACCTTAAGTTGTACAAGTACTTTGGGGATACTAGGAGGATTTTTGATGATTTTGTGTGATGCCTTGCTTGTAGCCGCGGCACATAGGGCAAAGGAAAGCAAAAAGGGTCTTTACCCATTTGATATTAGCTTACTAGGAACATTAAGTACAACCCTTAATTAAAACCTAGATGTACATGTACCTTAACAAGATTTTTAAGGATTTCTAGTTGTTTATGTTTCCCATAATCGGCCATAGTGGGTACTTGACACAAGAATTGATTTAATTTTGTGTTAAGGTTTTAAAAGTGGGTATTGGTTTGAGTCTAGGTAAGTCTAGGTATTTCCGGGGTATGTCCAAATGTATTTCATTGCGAAACGTAGCCCTTTTACGTGACCAATAAAAATAGAATACTCAAAGTACATAATTATCTTCTTAATAATTATATATATTACTTGATTGATGTAAACCTTAATTTATTTGATGACCGTTTACATTAATTGGTTATTTATAGTCTACGCGATTTAGCTAAAAAGTAAATATTTAAAAGTAAACGCGTATCGGACCAAAATAATTAGTGACAAATAATAGGAGTCGTAAAATGACCTGAAATTGAGAAATGTTACAGTTTATTCATACAAACTAAATATTTCATATATTAAATAAAAATACCAATTACAATACTTAAAAAACATACAGAAATTTAAAAAACATACAAAAAAGTTATAAAAAATGCGAAAAAACATACGCCTAAACGACTAAAATTCTTCTTGTTGATCTTGATGTTGTCGCCAAATATGCTCCACAATGTTTCGTTGAAGACTAAGATGCGTTTCTTTGTCCCGTAATTCTTTTGCCTTTCGACGTTGGACTTTGCATCTTTCGATCCACGTACGTTGCATATTTGGTCCCGAATGAATAAACATCTCGTTGAACTCACATATCGCAAACTCTTGACCTTTTAAAATCATATTATGCATTATGATGCAAGAATACATGATTCTGCGTATCTTGTTGACATGGTATTGACGTGTCGGTTGTTGTATCATTCCCCAAAGCATGTACGACATCCTTTCGTGCACTTTATTTTCGCCTTTTAAACTAACCATGTTTCTCGTCTTGTGCGACCAAAAACAATTTGACGGAAGTTACCCACTGTGGGTAAATCTCGTCGGCTAAGTAATGTCCCTTTACAAACCCAACTCCATTTACCTCAAACGGAGCTATAAGGGCAATGTCAACAAGAAGATCGTTAAATAACAGAGAATTATATAAAACATTAATATCGTTATTCACACCCGCTACCCAAACTACAAATAGTATATTAAAACCGAAAAAGTTAAGTGCAAATAGAATGTAATTAAAGTACCACATTAACTCAAGCTAAACGCTTAACAAACTACAAAATTGAAACTAGAGACAATGAACAACCAACAAGACAACAACTAAACAAGGAATACTTGGAAACATAGAAATCTTCTCATAAAGCAACTGCAACATCAAGAGGCTAACCATCAGAAACTGTGTAGGTAGAAGTACATGTCCTTGTTTTTGCACTACTTAACAAATTAATAGATTTATCAAAAACATTTTCAACATCCTCCTCACTTTCCTCATTCAAAGCAACATAAGGGTTGGAAGCGGGAATATTTAAAGTAATACCACCATTCATACCATTCGGACTACCACTTGAGGATGCAGGTAAAACACTTGCCTTAGGTGGCTTATTCTTCATAATGGTAGGAGCATTAGACGAACCAGTTTTAGATGTATTTACCACATTAGAAGCTCTTGTCTTTGGCACATTAACCGCAGCCTTAGGCACATACTTAACATTCGACTTAACTAATTGCCCACTAATGTTAACACCATTACGGTTAGTAGAATTACTATTGCAACCCGATTTACCATTCTTCTTTCTGTTAACCACCGTTTAGAAACCATCATTATACTTTTCAACAATAGGAGTAACCGTTATATTCTTAGGACATTGATCATGAACATGACCAAAAATTTTACACTGCTCACAACGCGGTGGCTGTCACTCATATTTCACACGAACTGTCTCCTTAGAAAATCCAGAGCCATCCAACAACAAAATATCCATGGTAATAATCTCTTTAAGGACATCATCATCCTTGATCTCAATCAAACATCGAGCAAAGCTGCTCCTTCCCTAAGAATCAATACACATAAAGCTGGTATAAGAATCAAGCATGATAGGCTTACCAATTTTAGTTGCAATGAGACTTATACCATCCTCTAAGAATACCTGTAAAGGAATGTCATGAATCTTAACCCATATCGGAATATGAGTTAATTCTTCCTTCAATAGACTTGTATTAATAATCTATTTCTTAAGAATAATAGGGCTATTATGAATCATCCAAGTCCTCATCTCTAGAACATCCTCCAGCCCTTACTTGTATTAAATTTGAAAAAGAAAAAGCCTTTGGAGTTCATCATTATTCCAGTTAAGCCATTTTTTCCCAATAATTTTGAACGTGTAGAACCGTAGAGGAGGTGCATATGGTTTTCTTGACTTCTTCAAAGTTTAAAATATTCAAGTCTTGAAAGAGCCGAGTGGTGTGCTAGGGCTGAACAAAACCAACCAAAAACCAAAACGAATCGACAAATTGAGCCGAGTCGAACCGATCGAAACCAAACCGACCATTTTTAGTTTAGTTTTCGGTTTTGTATATTTATAGTTTTCGGTTTTGTTGGTTCGGTTTGGTTTTGGTTTGGTTCCGGTTAAAACCAATAAAAATACGTCTAAACTATCTATTCAGTTCTGTTTTTGTCGGTTCGGTTCGGTTTTGGTTTTTCTATGTAAACTTCGGATCGGTTTCCGTTCATGTTTTTCCTCAAACTCGGTTTTTGGTTCGGTTCGGTTTTTAACCGATGCTCACCCTTATGGTGTGCTAATCTACTTTGCGGTGAGAACAATAAGTAGATAGAGATAAAGAGAGATACACCGATATATATTGGTTCAGGAAAGGGGGTTTAGTCCTTCCGTACGTCGAGTTGTTAATCCACGACTCTGATAATCTACTAGTATAATCCTTATGGGGGACTACAAACCGTATTAGAATTTACCTCCACCGATATGCACAAAGATCGGCTCTCATATGGAAGAGTTACTACATACGGTATTCCGCCCTCGGAATACACCCCTAAGAACCCATGATTCGAATTAACCTATAAGTCTGTAACCAATTAAGAATTCCCCTTGGAGGTTTACTAAACCCCAACTAGATCCCTAATGATCTAGGCTTGATCCCACACATACAAGACTTCCCTAACAACTCGATAGATTGAATGAAAGATAGTTGAACCAATTCTTAACCTAACCTAGAGACTCGATTCTAAAGAAAGGGTATAAGAAAAAAGACCCTCGACAAAACACACAAGTATGGATTAGGTACTTGTGTGGCTCTCTTGCAGAGATGTGTTCACTTTAATAGAATGATAGATGAGAAGTTTGGAACACTTGATGTTAGACTTAGAGGATAGGAGAAGAGAAAATAGAGGAGAGAATGTTTGCAAGAGGTGAGGAATACAAAGGCCAAGGGTGGGTACTTATATGCCAAGAATCCTAAATGTGGGAAAACATTTCGTGAGTGGCGCGCTGCCCACCTGTCAGCGCGTGGCCAGCGCACTAGATTCTTTCTTTGGGATTATGGCGTTTTAAATACCTGCACTTGTTAAACCCCCAATTGTACTTCACGTTATGATCTTTAATCATTCTTACACTCAAGGTCAACCAACTCAAATAGCCATTTGATAAAAATGTTTGTGAAGTATTTAAAAGCCTTTGGCTTATCTGATATTGTAAAGAGAGAAACAAAATATCAGAAAGGGGTATTTTAGGTATTCCTCAAAGTGTAACTAGCTTAGTTGGGATCCAATTAAAGGTTTAAAGAATCTAGTTAGGGTACAAGAGAATATTCTTGGAATAATCTTAACTTGGAGAAAAAGGTGGAAAGAAATTTCAAATTTGAATTTCAAATTAAATTAGCCACATGTTGGATAAGAGAGAATAGGTTATGAATGATTTGGCATAATGTGATAGAAGAGAGCCTATTGATCTTGCTTTAAAATGGATGGTGAGGATGTGAAGAAGAGAGGTAAGATGGATTGGTGAAGTGGCAAGATTTATGGTAGAGAGAAAGTTATGTTTGTTGTGTGAATAGAAGTGTATGTTTATGAAAGGAAGTGTGTTTGTTTGAGATGAGAGTTTAATCCAAGGGTTTAAAAGAGAATGAGGTATATTGCATTGATGAGGTGGCTTGATCAAGGGTAGAAGAGAAAATGTGTTTGTTTGAAATCAATCCAAAGTGGAGATAAAGAGAGTAGTGGAACTTAGATATAAGAATAAGGAAGCTGGCAATCTAGATCAATCTGGTGAGGAATTAATATTAGAAGTTAAAATGCATACTAATGTGATATGAAATAAAAATGTTGTGGAGAAGAAGTATGAATATTGGAATGTGGTGTGAGAATATTATTAGATAAGATATGGTATGCGAACTTTGGATTATGGGAATGAACGGGAACATAAGGTACAACAAGTTAAATAGCAATAAATTATGTACATAGTAGTAACAGACTGCGAGAAAGTCAGTTGAGCATAACTAAGATGATAAGATTTCGTGTATTATTATAAAGAGTAAAGTCTTTAAATAGTGAGAGAAAGTTGAATGATTGAAAGATGCAAGAAGATGAAGATAAGGATGAAATCAAAGGATTGTTTTGGGTTTGTAATATATTGCCAATAAGATAGAAAAGAGTATTCATATTCGATTATAAGATTGTTTAGGAAGAAGGTGATTGGAGTGTGTTGTGTTTGTAGAAGAGATGCGATTCATTGTGGGGTAATAAGTGTGTGATAATGATTAGGAGGAATTAGTTGTAAGAATGTGTATAAAAAAAAGAAGAGTAGTAGTGATAACATATGAGGAATACATGCGAGTTTGAAAACATTTATTAGGTAAGGAGGAGCGAAAACACACAGCATAATTAATCCTCTAAATACCACGAAACACATTTAGACAAATTAGACTTTAAACCATTAAAATCATAAAGGATTGATCACTAATCATCTGATGCAAACAAGCCTAAGTTGCTTTGCATTCTTTATAAAGCATATCCCTTAACGGGAAAGGATGTTTTTAAGCAAAATGACCTTTGGCTTAGTTTGACCAATAAGGGAGTAAAACCCGTTACGTGATTAGGAACAATGTAAATATGGATTAAGGTCAAATGAATACTTTTGCTTGTTGGTATGTTGAAAACATGATCATACTAGGTTTAGAAATAAGTTTCAGCCTTAGCTAGAGGCGTTTGATAAAAAATTTGTGTTGGTGTTTTTCGTGTGAAAAATGGGATGGATTTGTTTTGGCTCCTCTCTAAGTCTTAAACATTCATTGGAGTGTTCCTACCTGCTCAAATATCATGTACAATTAACTTTTATTAATATCCACATGTTTTCGCTGTAAGAGGATAGCCGACATAACATAAATCCGTAAAAATGGCAGTTCGGCTGTGGGGCGCGCTCCCCACGCGCTGACGCGTAATGAGCGCGCCAGACAAGCAAATCCGGTTTTATGAATTTTGGATATCGTTTGTGATTTTACATTTTGCGAACATTTATTTTTTATCGTTAAAACATAAAGGAGATCCTAGTCATTAATGTTGCATCAACAATCTCCCCTTTTTTGACGATGACAGATAAAATTTCGAAAAGCAAATAAAATTACGAATGTAGCGAAGATGAAGACCGTCGTTGATGAAGTTTGCGTCTTGATCTTGGCCTTGTAATTTAGTGAAGCTTGAATATTGTCTTCACCTTATGAGCCATAAATAACTTATCTACTCCCATGTGCGCTCTTGTTCTTTGCTTTCATAATGGCTAGCTATACTAGCTTTCCTAATCCGTAATAAGCATCCTTTACTTAGCTTTCTTGATCCGTAGTAGGCATCATTTGCTTTGCATCTGTAATAGGCATCCTTTGCTTTGCTTTCTCTCTCCCCCTTTTGTCAAATTAAAAAGGTGGGATCTTGGTCTTTCATTGGCGGGGATCCATGATCTTTCATTGGCGGGATCTTGGTCTTTCCTTCTCCCTCGTTTGATATCATTGTAGAAGAAATAATAGATATCATTGCACGTGCTCACCTTATATCGTTGCTCCCCCTTGTTTTAAGGCGGGGATCCATAGGTCAGGAGCATTGCCTTCAAGGTGTTCTTGGCTACAACTAGCAACAAGCAAACACAAGACAACACAAGCAACAAACATATACACATGTTCAAGTCCATCACGGGTTAGCTTACCATTTAGAGACTTAGAGACATGGATGAGTACAAATGTGGATTATTGTGACTTTGTACATTATTGCATATATTCATATACATATGTTTGTCATTTTATATGTATAGTTATTCATGATCCCAATTACTTTTTGTTGAGCAAGCTAGAGGAAATAAACACATAAGCAAAACACATTTTATTAAGAACCACATAAGTTTAACATTTAAGCCAATAGCCATATCAAGTACTTTCAAAGTATTCTATTCCTTAAGATTGTTCTTTGATTCTTCCTTTCCAATGTCGTTCTCAACGACACAACTCATGTTAGATCCACGGCTAGCATGAGTTTTATTGCCTCATTCACAGAGGAGAACATATCCCTGTTTTTTTCTCTAAGATCTTTAATTGATTTGATCATACTTATTGTGTTTTCACAAAAAATAGAGTATCCACGCTCAATGTGATTTGGGCTTAGAGGATTCCCTATCTTATACCAAATCTTATCTTCCCCTATCCCTCTTATTAGAGAGGGGGGAATTCTGGTATTATAGATCCTAGTTCTCACTTCCTCACTGGGAGTTTGAGGAAGGACCACATTATCACCATTATATTCTTCATCATTAAGGTACATGTCTACATCGAAGTTTGAGTCATTGCTTGATTCTTTAAACGCCTTATCGTCAAGCACACTCTTTGAAGAGCTACCTTGGTTGTCCGGAAGCACCATTCTTTAGTAGTGGTGATGATAGTGATTACATTTGATATCCTTTTCTAATGGTGAGATTTGAGTTAGGTATAAACTTTAGATTTAACAAAGAGCTCTTGGGTGATTAGACATAGTACCTTTGATTCCTTAAAGTTTAAGGTAGTTAGGCCTTTTGTAAGGAAAGTAATTTATTGGGAAGATAACTATGCCTTGGTGATTTGAGATTTTAGTTGAGATTAAATTAGGATTTGGTTAAAATATGATGATCAAGTTACACAAGTTAGTTCTGACAATTATACATGCATACAACATAGTTTGTCCATGCATGATACTTCCTTTGTAATTTGTCGTGTAGAGATCCTTAATCATCATTTTGGATTTTCGGAATTAATAATTATATTTTCATTGTATTACATGGAAAATACTTAGGATCTCGGATGAGTAGTCCAAGTTGTCAAACATACTTCAATGTGTATTTCAATCCTTTTGGTTAACTTACACATATTGGACACATAATCCATTCTACAATAGCAAAGTGTTGCTAAGTATAATGTATCGGATTTATGATCGATGCGTTGTGTCAACATTGATAATATTAATTAGCATAGTGTATGGTGAATTAATTTCATAGTTTCTCGGATAAGAAAACTATATTATCATGTTTATTCTTTGTGTATTTTAGTATGTTATGCAATATCATACCGAGTTTTATTTCAAAAGAATCCTCTTTAACTACATGAGTAGTTTGTATGCTTGCATAAAGTGATTTTCTTTTCTTTTCTACCCTAATACACATAGCATGCAATCATCACATAAAATGAACAAGTTGACACAAATATAACATTTTCAACACAAGGGTGAGTTGTAATCCAAAGTGATTTTGTCAATGAATTTGTCTATTTAATCTTTCATGTCTATCATGAGGAATAGAGCATGCAGATAGCATGCAATGTTGTGAGGAAGTCAATTTTTTTCAAACCCCCCCACATTTAATTATGTGAGGCAAAGATTTTACAATATTGACAAGATGTAGATAAATTTCTTGTCAGATCCATAGGTTTTGACATGTAGAATTCGAGATATGTTAACCATAGTTTGAATAATGTACTGACGGCTATCCTTCATCTCGTTAAACAACAAAGTTGCTTAACTTGCATGCCTTTCACATAGGTCCTAGCATATAAGCACATAAACTATAAGAGTATAAATATGGCTATTAGGGTTATGCAAAGACCTCTAGACTTTCATTCTTATTTTTGATCCTTCACACTTCTCAAATCAATATCCTATGGTGCATGTCAACCATGAACATCCTCAACTAGACTTGTGCAATTTAGACTTCGGAAAATGTCATGCAAGAATCCTAAGCTTGGTCTGTCTTAGATCTAAGTGTTCTCTCATTTAACTCACCAATTACTTGTTCTATTGGGTGACCTTTAGTTCACTTTTAGATCGTAGGTATTAGCTTCAATCCGAACACATTATACTTGTAATGACGGGACCCATTGGATCTTAGAACCATGGGTTTATTGATCCTATATCTTATACAGAAGAACCGACATAAATTTTCAACCAAACAACAACCCCTCCCCCCCTCTGTTCTTCTCATGTCTTGGCACCTTCCTTGCAACCGCCCCACCCAATATCATTGCCAACTTGGTTGGCCCCAAAACAAAAAAAAACCCATTTTTCTCGTTGTTAGCCAAATGGGCGCTTTTTTCTGCAAAAAAAATTTTTATTCATTTCCCCAAAAGCGATCGGTGCCTATGAATTTCTCAATGAAATTTTTTAGCCGGTGGATCGATCTCACCGTCCTATGCTGTTTGGAACAACCATCTATCAACCCAATCCACAGGACATAATCGAACTACTGCAACACAAGAAGAAATATCACATGGATAAGTGGGCAATTTGACTTTACCATTCTCTTTTAGAGATCGATTATTTTTAGAATGTAACTACTATTTTGTCTCATTCGGCTTGTGTTAACAGGAGACCACTCAACTTTTGGTTTTGTTTCAAACCATTTTTCTCAAATTAGACATAGTTCGAATTTGTTCTTTAGGTATGTGCTTTAAAAGATATTTCTCGTAAATTTCTTTTCTTGTACTAGCTTCCTCCCTAACACAAATCTCCTCCATGTATAACAACCCTTTATTGTTAGCTTTTGAGGTATTCCGACATTAATCTTAGGTATTTGGAGACTAACTATGTAGTATCTAAAGACTTAGATAGTGGTCGTATCCTTTTTAGGAAAAACCTAGTCTTAGTGAATACATAAGTAGTATCATAAGATTTTGGTATTCTAAAATTTAGTGGATAAAGGTTATACGAACATTCGAATGCATTATTCGCAAGTTAAAATTTTACAAAACAATTAGCATTGACATGGAATAAGCACATTTTGCTACAAGATAACACTCATAACATAGTTTTATGCTTTAGAAGCTTTTGCAACAGCACATCAATTTACATTCTCTTTGTTTGAGATTAACATTTTCGGGTCTATTATTTGTTTGCTAATTTTTCCTAACATTAAACTGTTATTTTCTTTGCTGGCTTCTTAGAGTTAGTCTAATCATATTCTTGACATGTGATCTTATTCATTGGCGCCTTCTAACACTAGATACATCAATAGTATACTTGTGTGGGAGAAGATAAATCTGGCTTTTAGCGCCTCTGTTTATTTGTGACTGTGATGTGTGGTGCACATACACGGTGTAGTCTATTTAATAGGTCGCACTGTGATGACATTTTCTCTGTATGTCAGAAGAGGTGTGTCACATTGCTGCGGAGACGGTCTGTAGAAGATTGTGTTTCAGGGTAGATTCTGTATGGAAAGAGTCTGTAGAATGTATGGTTTATGAGCGTTTTGTGTGTGAGTCACGGAGCTAGTTGAGTGTGTGTGTCCAGTTCTAGATAATAAGTACTGTGAAACACATCTCCGCTGTTTTCTATTGACGCGAGTAGAATGCGGTGTCTGAGTGAGTGTGAAGTGGTGTGGGTTGCACTAGATAGAGTATAGCGAGGTTGTTAATGGTAGTGAGAATCCTAAACTGTTTATATCATATTGATCAATAATAAGAGACCTTAGTTAGATAAGTTGTGACTCTGAGGAGCGTCTCGGCCTTTGTGTTCTGTGTATTTATCTAGACAAGGCTACTGTTGCGTCTAGTTGTTTTTAAGACTCAGATTAGTGTGTAGAATCGCTAGATGAGAAATATTGTTTTTTTATGTATGTACGCTAACGATTGTCAATTAAATATGTAAGTTACCATATCTAATGCATGACCTTAGCCTCGTTTGTTTGTGATTCATGTGTTGTGACAACCTTGTACATTCCAGGTGCTATTACATTTTTGTTTGAATTTACCCTCTTTGTTTGGCAGGTGAAGTCAGAAAAGTGGCTGGTTTTGACACGACATGGTTTTCTTCTAATTTTTGAGCATCTGTTTTCTTTTGAATAACGTGTTTGTGTAATGGTGTGACACAAAGAAGAGGTTGAGAACCATTTGTCTTGTCAAACTTAGTATTTATAGACTTACATTTTTCAACATTTTCCAGTCTAGTTTCTAACTCAGATATGGTCAACAAAAGATTCTGATTCTCAGCACGAATAGCACCATATGCATGTGTTTTCTCAGAGACATGAGCAATTAATTCATCTATTTCCGTTTGAGTTTGAGACCGTGTCTTTTTGATTGAATTGAAAAGCTTTTGATATTCTAATTTTACATTGTCACGTTCTTTTATCAAAGCTTGTACCGTAAAATCCAAAGACAGGTTCTCATCTTCAAGTTTTTCTATTTTTGAAATCCAAGAAAAATCAAGAGGTTTGTGTTTTTATTCTTCAAATTTGAATCCCATTTTTGTTTTTCTTTTTCATGTTGTAACTTTAATTCAAAATCAACACTTTGCTTTTCACATCTTTGAACATCTTTTTCAAGAATTTTTATTCTTGCTTGCAAACCCTCTTGAATCCCGATGGATTTCTTTTTAAGTTGTTCAATTTCAACATGGAGTGAATTGTCTACACATTCATGATTTAACAACACACATAATTCAACTTCATGCTTGAGAGATACTTCCAAAAGTTGATCTTTCAAAAAATCATTTTGCTTCTCTAGTTCACAAAGTTCACTTTCTGTAGACTCAAAAACATCTTTCATCTCTTTTATATCCCTCTGAAATAGTGTCTTAAAGAATTCAAAATAGAACTGCAACTCGTTTACAATTGGTTTGAGTTGATCTTGACAAAAATCATTGAGTTGTATTTCTTCAGGTGATGTATAAAAAATGCTTGCTCTTTTACAGTTCTTTTGAATTAATTCAGACAACCTTTGAAAACAATTTTTTATTTTATCTAATTCAATGATCAAAGGTGACTCACTCGGCATTGATGCCGGGATAGAAGGAGTTGCATTTGAATTCTTGTCAGAAGGAATAAAAGAAGATGGAAAATATTTTTGCTCAGCAGAAAGTTCTTTTTGAGGAACAAAGTCTTTATAGAGAGCATTTATTTGTGCATAATCAATTGTCCAACAATTCTGTTTATTTGCAACAGCAATTGGATCATTCATTTTTTCGTACACTTTTTGTTGACTTTTGGAAGCATCATCAAGAGTGTCCTCAGTATCTCTAACATTCAAAGAAATCTCTGAATTACCTAAACTAGAGGCAAGATATAACTTTGGACATTGTGAAATTGCTTGCTTGAGTGTATAAGGATTCGGGTACCCCAAACCATGTTTTAATTGCTGATCATACACAGACAATGGCTTTGGTCCAAGCATAAACATTCCTTGTAAGGAATTGCCAAGTTTCAAAATTAGATCAACATTCTTTTTTAGTTTGGCCTCAAGATCTAGAACAGTGTCATGATATTTATCCTCATTTTCACTCATTTGTCTTTTTAAAATTGAATGAGTCTTTTGAAGTTCCTCATTTTGCCGTTTGTAATCTTTGACATCGAAATCTAATTTATCTCGTTGTTTTTCTAGATCTCGAATAATATCTCGATCACGAACAAATTGAGACTGGGCTTGTTGACTCAAATGTTTTGCTCGTTTATCGGCCTCAAGAAATTCGTTGAGATAATTATTATCCCCGTTTATGTTTTCCAAAACCCGAACCCTTTCCTTATACAACTCAAGCTGACTAGTCAAAGTCGTGTTTTGTTTTTGAACTTTTTGAGCAAATATTTGTTGTTTTTCAGCTTCCTGATATGCATTTCTAGCTAATTGCTCTAACGCACATAGATCAGGAACATGTGTATCTTTTTCAATACTGCCACTATTAACATTCCTATTAGGTGAATCAAATATAATATCGCTATCAATTTGATCATCACCAATAGTACTGTTAATAATTTTAGTATGAGTTGGATACATTTGTTCTTCATTTTCAGTGTTGGATGAAGATTGTACCTCACTTATAAATGCAGAATCATAGCTTGGCCCAACATCAGAAGTGTTATCAGCTGGTTGAATTCTGGCCATTAAGCATATGTTTGCACTGAGTTCTTTAATTTCTTCCATCGCCCCCCCATAGATTGCATCAGCAAAGAGAAAATCATTTTGCTCATCGGTAAGAATTACTCCAGCTTCATCCTGTTTTGCCAGCAACATTTGTTCCATGAAGTATTTCGAGTCCCGAACTCTTGGCTTTGGACAATTCCTAGCATAATGTCCTTTTCCACTACAGTTGTAGCATTGAACAGTTGAAGTGTTTCCTGAAGACGAGGTTCGAAGAGTCCTTTGAACATTTTCGGTCTCATTTGGAGCATTCGATCCCTCTACGATTTCCTCCTGAACATAAGCTCGTCTATTATTTCTTCCAGCATTACCAGAGTTCCTGCTTTGAATATTCACCCTGTCTCCTTGAAGGATTGCTTGGTTTCTAGTACTGGATGAAGTGCGAAGACGATTATTTATTGGAGTAGAAAACTTTTGAGTAATGGCTCGAGCAAGTAACAACATTGCAGATGTTAAAGGATCTTCATAATTGGTGTGCAACTTCATTCCTGCTGGTATTTATCTTCATAATCAACCCCACAGTTGTGGGATGTGTACATTTATTAAGACGATGTATTCATGGAAGATGAACTCGTGTGTGCTACAAGTGTCCAAAGGATCATGAGATTTGAACTTCTTTGCTCTTGAGACATTAACCAGTTTCTCAAATTGCTGAAGGTAATCAAAAAGATCATTAAACGTATCCACTATCAAACGTTTAGCAAGACAAACTTGGGTAACATATTTCAACCATTCCGGTTGCAAGCTATTCTGAAACTTTGTGTTAATTGTAACAATTGGAAAATGCATGTCATTTCTTTCTAAATCGTTCATTAACTGAGCAAAACGATTGTACTGAAACAAGTACTACCCTGGTTTTAGAACAACTTAATCAATTCGTTTGTAAACGAGTTTCTCTATCAACTTTGTTTTGTATAGTTTCCCTCATAAGACGTTCAAATCTTTTCCACATGTCCTTAGCCGAAGTGCAAGCATCCACAGAATTATAAATGTCCATTTGTATAGAAAGAAGAATAGATTCATGAGCTCCATCTCAGCATCCATAATACAATTAACGTATCTCTAGTAAATCCAAAGCTGTTGCAATTTCAGAACTGTGGAGTTGTTAGGGATATGAACATTTCTATTAATGATAAGGCTTTCTCAAGCGCTTTGTTAAGCCACTTTCGGTTTTCCCTCTTTTGATTTATGTATCGTCTAAATCTACTTGCCCACGGTATATAACTACCCCTTTCAAGCATGGGAGGCCTAGTCTCAGAACCGGCATCAGCAAGGGATTGTTGATATGTTTTGGATGTTGAGTTTCTTATGATCATAGATAGGGATTTGTAGTACGCAAACAGATTGATATTTGTGAAAAGATTCCTCAAACTCGGTACACTTTTTGAACAATTGTGAAATTGGACAACACTGTTCGCGAATAAAAGTTCGTATGCATCGGTACTTCTTCTCGAAACAGTAAACTAAATCGAAAAAATACTAACAAACTCGGTACACTAAAAACGTTTTAAACTCGGAAATACTCTTAATCCAAAAATCAATTATATCAAACTCGATAGAACCGAGTTTTGAAAAATTCGAAGACTATGAATTATCAATTACCACAAACTCGATAAAACCGAAATTTATGATGACTGGATAATCGAAAAACACATGTAACTTCAAATTCGATAAAACCGAATTTAGTTTCCGAGTTTTAAAGATTGACAAATTTGTTTTTCAAAAACCCAATTTACGATAAAACCGTGAAATTGTGGTATTTTAATACTTTGTAAGCGTATTCCCGAGAGTAAATTCACTAAGTCCTTATTCACACTTTTCGATAAAACCGAAAATGTGTGAAAAGTTATGAAACTCGATCTTCAACCGAGTTTATCAATTATCTCCTAATATACGATTTTCGATAGAACCGAAAATGCGTATATATCTATTACAATATTTTTCCGATCAAAACTATAAGAAAAGTGATCCGAAACTCTAAAAACCACTTCCGAGAATGTAGAGAAATGATCCGAGAATACTAATACACTTCCGAGAATGCTGAAACACGGTAATCCATCACCAAATCCATAACGAAACAGCTCAATTATTCGAAACCGCTTCCAAAACACTAATCGAGAGCTCAAATGCTTCAACCGAATCCACCGAATTTCATCTTATCGTTCTCGGACGTGGAAAAAACGCACAAATCGACTCACTCGTATTCTCTAATGGCGTATGATACCACTTGTTAGGTCTTGTTTATCTTGAATCATACATTATCAATCATGGAAGCTTAGAGAGAATAGTAGTGGAGGGAAAGTATTCAAATTTCAAATGTTATAAATGGAGGGAAAAGGGAAAATGTTTATTACAAAAGCATCACCCTCTAATGATGATTAGAGGGGTATTTATAGGAGAAGGAAGGAGCCTTCCCTTCCTTTATTTTTCACTTCTAGTCCCTAATCTTTGGTAATTATGCTATTTCTTTCTTTTAGCATAATATACCTTATTACAAGCTACTTTATACTAAACAAAAGACTATTAACTAAATATAACTGAACCACATAAACGACACTTTTTATGAACCTAACATTTATCCCATATTATTAACCCATTTATCCTATACTTTTTATGAACCTAACAATCTCCCCTAAGGGTCGATTATTCTGGGCGTTCTCTTCGAGGTCCAAGTGATCTTCCATTCACATACATCTCCCATCTTCTCATTTGATTACGATGCTTTAATCTAACTTTAATCTCTTCTTCAAATAATTTCAGATACTCAACTTCATAATTGGTGAGTTCTCTTTGTACATAACCATACTTCACATCATTATTGTAACTCTTTAATCCTTCTTGTACTCTGTTCAGCGTTGCATCACAAAACTTATGAATCTCTGAATGTCTCATCACTCTTTTCTCTTTCTTGTTATTCTTGTATATGATTCCATGCACGGGCTCATATATGATAGAGAACATTCTATGCTTTTCAACTCCTGGGAAAGATATTGTTGGTGCAGTGAGATTAACTTTTTGTTGATAACTTTTAATTCCAAGCTGAAAATCATGCACTCTTTCCCATATCACTGAACTTCTGATGAATACTGATTCGCAATTTTACATACACGTAAAATAATATACTTATAGAGAAATTAAGGAAATCCCCAAGTATCCCTTGGACAA
>BQNB010127408.1:0-12775 GCA_026074375.1 Tanacetum coccineum
ACAACTTTATCTACTAGGTAATGCAACCCCCCTTTAATCAAGATAAGCATCTCTCGATACAGTATTCGGTTGATTTATTCGTTACAGACCAATAGTACAACAATTTAAGTCATGATACATCCTAGTACCGCCTAAGTAAGTTGAATACTTACATCCATTAGCCTCGTCTGGTATCGAACATTACTGATATCAAAAACTATACTCTGCCCTTAAAAATTTAAAACTTTATATAGACATACCCATGCGACTACACTTTCTCCTTTGATGTTTTCACTGTCAAGAGACTTCCTTTATAACGCGTTTATATCAATCATAAAACTTGTAATGATATTTTTTTCTAAGGTACTTATTCTGATGGATTATATATCCTGGTCAAACCTAGCCAAAATCTATGTACATTAAGAAGTGTCGAAAAATCAAATTTTGATGAATAAATTTATCAACGTCATGTCTAAACAGGTTATTAAATTTTAAATCTTTTCTTGATCACACAATCGGTTAACACAAATTGAATCCCGAGACGGGATTCCTTTAAGGGGTAGGTACTATAACAACCGGTAATTTTTCAAACTTTTAAATTGACCTTGTTTACAACCATTGGACTTTTTCGGCCCGACTTGACTTTATGACTTTGATCTTTATTTCTACAATAAAAACATTATCGCAACCGGTAATTTTCCAAAAACATATTTAAATAATAAATCATATTTATTATTACATATCTCTCATTTGCAAATTTATTTTAACTTATTTAACTTGAAACGAGAATATATATGTTATTTTCAAAGTTAACTTATCAAAAACGACCCGCTAAATCACGTTTTCACAGCTCGGACTCTAAAGCAATTTGATGTAACACGACATTCCGGACAACTTTTTAGTTTTACCCGAGATCCGAAACTAAGCAGAAAATGACTAAAATAGCCTCGCAAAGTTTTGGAATACCCTCGTAAATTTTTTTAACACAACGCGTACCGACACAAAAATAATTAAATTTATATTTAATTATCACTTTTTATTAAGTAAAAATAGTTAATAAATTATTTAATAAATTATTCAAAAAAGTTTATTTAAAAACGTAAATGTTCAAATTAAAGTTTTTAATTTTACGGACAACGCTTGTCCGCGATACCCAAATAAATATTAAACATTTAAATATATTTTATAAAAAACATTTATAAAATAATAGTCATGAAAATACTCGTTTTCGTGGGAAAAATTAATTGGAAAACAATGGCGCAACTTTCGTGTTTTAAATCATCCGTTATCTAACTTAAATGAATCTCGAACCATTATTTCACGAAAATTACACTTTAGGTCCCTACGGTAATATTTACTTAAACCACCCTGGACTATTATACACTTTCTATATTGTTTTTAAACTTTTAAATATAAATAAGAAACCACTTATTATAGGGTTACCCTCAAAATAACCTAGCTTCCTTTCCGTCTCCTTTTATTTTTCCGGCCGCCGACACCGCTCCGGCGAGATCTCCAGCCACCAGCTGACCTCCACTCTCCGACGAACACCACACCCAACCCCACATCACCTTCATCTCCACCACGTTCATCTCGTCATCCCATCATCACCACGTTCACCCTCACCACCACCTTCGTACCATCTCCACCCAGCCACCATGATAAAAGGGTGCGTTTGGGTTTTAAAAACGCATAAAGGTTGCGTTTGGTTTAACAAACAACCCACCACGAGTTTGTTTGGTTTCTCAGCCTAGGGTGCGTTCAGTTTTATCTTAGAAATCACCAGCGTAGGGTGCGTTGTTTTGATTGTACACTAGTAGGGGTGCGTTCGGTTTTGATAACACCACAAGGGGTGTGTTTTGGCTGTAGCAAAACCACCACAAGGGTGCGTTTGGCTTTCTTATCAGCACTAAGGGTGCGTTTGGGTTTGAAATAAGCACCAAGGGGTGCGTTGGGTTTGACTGAGTCACCACTAAGGGAGTCGTCCTGGTTCTTGTTGCACCCACAGAAGGGTGCATTGGTTTTTATTAAGCACCGAGAAGGTACGTTTGATCTGGGTTCCGACGACTAGGTGCGTTTTGGTTTTCGGTCAGCACCACAGGGTGCATTGAGTTATGTAAGAGCGAAAACGTACGTATAAGCGACTAGGTCATGCCGAAATTTATAAAAATTTATATACTTAGTATTTTCATTAAAATTTATATTATTTTAGAAACCCGATAAAAAGACGGAGTTATATAGTCTTTAAGCTTTTTAATTCGTGATTATACGATAACCATAACGATAACCCGGTAATTAAACGAAAACTATACTTTTATAAATAAGATAATTATTTTAGCTAAAACCGTCAAGGAAACGAAATACTAAATTATAACATATTAGTTTATGATTCCCGACTAATAGACAAAGTAATGACTTTATAAAACTTTAAAAAATGGTTCATCTAACCAATTCGAAACATTAAAAACGTGTGTTTACCTTTTATACAAGACTCTTTATAAATTTTCTTAATTGAATATTCGAAACACGTGTCGAATTATTTTGTTTCAATTATTTTATCACATTTCTTATATAATACTTGTAAAGTATTATATACTGCGTCTTATACTTTTGGTTGTTTGCCTTTATTATATAATTCACCATATAAATTATATAATTGTTCATTTATCATATGTAATATATACGGAGTATATTACATACTTTGCGTTTGCTTTTGATTTATTTTGTTTAACCAACTACCAAACTATTACAACTTGAAATCTAAATCTTTTATTAACGTGTCACGTTAATGTAATCATTGATCATCTTAAGTTAGTGGATATTTAGCCGATTAGATTAGCTGAAACTTTTTAGTCGAGCCGTTTCGTCTTCCGTTTGTGTTGTGCATATTAGATGCCTATTTGCCAATCGTTCTACAACATCGAGGTGAGTTTATAGCCCCTCTTTTACTTGTTTTACAAATACTTTACAAATCTCAGGGGAGAATACATGCTCATTACAACTTGTTTTATAACAACCCAAGAATTTTCATCAAACGCAAAACTTATTTTACTATTATCATAATTGTACGGGGAAATTTTTCGCTTTATTACATTACTTGTATTGACAATATCTCAATATATTATATAACTTGCATAACAAGAGTAAACGAGCTCACGCAACCTATCTATGACAATCCTATCTTCATATATGTCAAGAAAACATCATAACATGTCAAGTCAATATCATAATATCATTATTACAAGGTACATTATTCTTATAAGGTACCATTTGCAACATCATATCAAAACGGGCTTTAAACCATTATCGGATGCCCTAAGCCCTAATCTCATGGAAGGGTTAACCCCTAAAGTGAATGCACAAGATACTAAAGCATATGTACAAGCAATATAACATCTCATTTGAAATATAAAATCTCTTCAACTCAAAGTACAAATCTCTAAAAGCTCAATGTACAAGTCATTAAGCATGATCTCTAAAATAGCCGTTTTACCTCCGTTTTCATTCTAATTTCTCACCACCACTTTAGTACAAGCTACACACAATCATTCTACAATGTTATGAACCCTAAATATTCTATTCATAATCTTTCATACACTTTTTATACTTAAAACCCTAATTCAAACCCTAAACCCTAAACCCGAGCTATTTTCTAAACCATGACCCGTTTCTTTGATTTATATACCCATTGTAAACCTAAACCAACCTTAAATAAGAATAATTATAACCTTAAATTACAACATTATCAATCATATTACATCATAAATTCATCATTTTTACTCCAACTACACTAAGAAATAAAATCTAGGATCCATAAATGTACCCTATTTGGTGATTTTGACCCGTTTAACTCATTTCCAGACAATCTCATTCATCAAGTAAGCAACCAAGAGTCATTGTAAACTCATAAAATGAGTTTACAAACCATTATCCATCATTACTTTGACAATATATAAGAATTATAAAGCCTAGAAAACCCTAATTAATCCAATATAAACCCTAATCTAACCCACAACTTATTCTACCAATTTCGACCTATTTTAACTTAAACCAATGATCAAACTTCATTGATAATCCTTCATATATAGTCCAGATGGCACAGTATTCCATCCTTCCCCATCAATATATTCAAATTATAAGCAAAGAAAGTCCAAGAAAAAACCCAAAACGAGCCTAGTTTGGACCCGTGACCCAGTTCTTCAAATCTAACATGTTTAACCCAAACCAATTGCAAATTTGTGTAATACCTTCTTATATCAGATCTTAGGAACATAATTCAATCATTCCTTAATCAATGCTCACGAAATAAAAGCCAAAAACTTGAGTTCGAACCATAAAACTACAAAAACCAACCCGCGACCCCCTTTTTGCAATTCTTACCCTATGTGAGCCTTGTCTTGCAAATAACTATGCACATTGCATACACAAGCGCTTACACACAATCCTAGAAGATATGTTCTTGCACTTCTCCTTTGCCCAAAATAAAGCCACCCCTTCTACTTTCTAGCCATATAACCAATGACAAGCATAAGGCTATCCAACATACATCACTCCTAAGCACAAACAATTCTAGCAGCGAATGAATCCCGTCACTAGACTTCCCACATCAGTAGAAATAGCAAGTACACATGTCCAAACAACAGATCTTTGAATCTTACTTAGCAACCTGGTGATATTCAAGTATACAATAGAGCTCTCTAGTCTTCATTCAAACGTCGCACCACCCATCACCTCATCTCAATCAACCATAAGGCAGCAATCCTTAGCTCCCATTGAACCTAGGGATCATTAAATAAGGTCTAGAAAGCGAATATCCTTAAGAAATGAAGCTCAAAGAAAAGATATAAGGTGTACGAGTGGAAAATACCTACTAACGAAAGCGACCCATTTCCACCATTTTTGAAAAATTTTTCCATGAAGCTCAAAACCAGTTTGAATTTTCTATTTCTGCTACTACAGACAACGCTTATAATGTTCATATGATCCAAATATACTCTTGTTAAGAGTTTCATAAACACAATTCATTGCACATTTCCATTTTAGATCTCAAAACGTACACCCCGAAACCCTAATTGTCGCGTTTTTCCTTAAATTAATGTTATAATGATAGTAAATATGTTTAATAAAACATCCTAACATTGCTAAATATGTTAAAATAACCACTTTTATTGATTAAAGAAGTACATTTTTGAACTTAAACCCGCTCCGTTTACGTTTTGAAACCCTAATGTTTGACACCGTTTTGGCTTCCTGTTTAACGAATTGTTATTTTAAACTTGTTGTTGCGTAAAACTTCATATTTTAGTTTATTATAACTTATAAATGATCCAATTGAAATGTTAAACTAAGCTTGCAATGGCAATTTGGAAAATGTTTTGTAATATAAATCCATGGCAAGGGTATATATTCGTAACTTTCGGAAACTTAGAACTAAAAAGGACTAAAAGTGTCATTTTAACTCAAAGTTATAACTATATGGGTCATATTAAGTCACTTTTCAAAGTACACAAGGTTTACTTGTATAGTCTTTAAAACTTGAAGGACAAAGTCCATAAAAATGCAAACAGTCCAAGTGCCCCTAATTGCAATTTTCCAAACCCAAGGTCTAAAATTAACATTTTTGAAAAGTTGTAAAATCATAATCAAAACAACACCTGACGTAACTTTAATTAACGCCATCGCGTGCCATAACTTTTTCCAAATACTGAATAAAACACTTAAAACCGAGGATATGTATCACAAAAACTTAGGAGAGCAACATTTAAGAGGTTTTCATCTTTGGTATTACGTTTCCGACTAGAGTTGTTGGGTTTACGATTTAAAGTGCCCTAGCTCCTCAAACGTTTACTGAATGACTTCTGAATTATGATGGCCCGAACAGCGATACAATAATTCCAAACTCTTCAATAAAAAAACTAAAGTTTTATAGTACAATCTTCCTAAGACTCAAACATATTACTCAGGTTGCCGTGAACGTGTTGTATACTATCATTTTACTATATCAACCTTTCCTCTTAAATTGTGATAAGGTAGTCCAGCTTTCATTTCAAATATTTATTACATCTACTAAACAGTGAGTTCATAAGCCTCGCTTTTCAATCTTTTGAATGTTTTATAAACCCGCGAGGGGGATACATGCTTGATATACAAACTCTTTTACATACTCCATTGAATCTATAACAATGTGATTACTTTCAAAGACTTAATAGTTCATAACCTACATATCCAAGTTACTTTATAAACCTGTAATACCTCTATAAACCATGAATGCAAGTGTTTTTTCCAACTGTATGCTATCGCAGATATTATTATTGCCTAAGTAGCCTTCATGCCATAAATTACATATCTGAATCATTAATTACTTGCATTGTGAGAGAACCGAATATTGTGAATAGATCTATTGGGGGTGACGGCTCCCGTTTGTATACCCATGCTTGGGGTAGCCAAACACACTATATTTGTCCTAATAGGTAACATTGGCAAGTTACCTTTTCCACGGGGACATCTGTCCCTAACCAATATCACTACGGTGATTTCCCGTTAATGTATTGATGCATGGATGAAGCTGCAATAATAATGTTACCATGATTTTCCATGATAATTGTATTCGTTGCAATTATTACCATTATAGTAACTTGCATTCAACCATATAATATTCAACTATTTTCCATGATAATTGTATTCGTTGCAATTATTACCATTATAGTGACTTGCATTCAACCATATGATAATATTCAACTGTTTCCCCTTGATAATACTGTTCTTCATGATATTAAATGTTCTCCATGATAATTATCCCAGTAATGCCAATGTTCCACTCAACTTGTATTCAACTATTACATTCAAACCTATAATTTTCACGTCAACCTTTGGTTGATTCCTTTTTAGCATGTTTTATCTCAGGTAATTAAGCAAATTGCGGCATGGAGTGGCATGGACTCAAAGATGGCTGAACTGTTATTCATTCAGACATAATGTATTAGATTTGGGACCTGCATTTTGTAAAAACTCTGATTATAATGAATGATAACTAAATTTTTTTCCAACAACTTCCTTTTAAAGATGTTTTCTATATTATGATTGTTGTATATTCATGAAGTAATACCCCAGATTAGCTCCGCTGCTATAATTTTGTAAAAATGGGGCGTGTTATAGATTGGTATCAAAGGCGCCATGTTAAAAGAGAACAAGGTCCAAACCTTAACTATAACCACATTTCCTTTTTCAGCTATCAAAAGTCCACCTTGCCACTACATTCCGTAACGAATTAGGTTAATATACATATCTATTAACTATTACATAAATAACTTATGTTAATTTTACGACTGGGTTTTAATCAGATTGGATGTCTTCTCCCAATCGCCTCTTCTTTCCCGACTTGAGATGTCTTTTTTCCTCTAATGAATATTCTTACTAGACTTCGGGTCCTCATCGGGAAATTATTTCCCAGCTTCAATAGGAAGCAATTCTTTTAACTCTTCAGAAAACTCTACATATAATATGATCCCACCAGTATTCTCATCTTTCTACAATAATCCTTGTTTGAAGGACGTACAAGCATTTTATGCTAAGGAATTACCTATTTCATCACCAGAATCCAAATTAACTCCACCAAGCTATTTGACTCCATCTCTGGTATTACTACCATCACTACTATTTGATCCTTGATATTTCTTTGTTCCTGAAGAACTACTACCACCTAAAGAAGCGAATCTGTTCCTCATCTTCTCCTCAACTACTTTATTCTAATTCCATCTAATCTCGGAATCAAACTTGTAATTTTGGTATCACTATCGTTCCTAGTTTACACTCCTAAACCCCTCCTCAGATATATTGAAATAGACAAATGTTCATATAAGATGTATCTGAACCATCATGAGAAACAGTCGAAGATAATCTTAATTATTTAGACGAACTATACTTCTCCGCATTGAGAGAATGAAGAAGGAACGTATAAATTAAACGACTGAAGATGAACTCAAGGAAATCCGTACTCAGATTAATCAAACTGACGAAGAAACGGTAGGCGCAAAAGGATAAGATGCCTTTGCTCACTTACGCATTCAGATCTTGAACAAATCATTGAGAAAACCAAGCTTATCACCAAACAAAATCAGGAAGACTTTAGATGTCATCTACATCTCAAAAACTTCAACTCTTTAAACTAGTTAAATAGCTTTCTCCCAAGCCACGGGATGTGTGTTAAAAAAAAAACGCGTGTCAAATCTTGACTATGAACAGTAAAAAGGCAAGTTATATATAAAGAGAATCCGTTTCATACCTTATTGTTTTCCCAACTAATCTCTCTCTTCCATCATTTGTATCATTATCAGTCCATCTTCTGAATCATATACCATAACTACTAAGTGCATAAAATCCAAAAATAAGCATTCCTCTAAGCAATATAAGCATCACATATTCCTTTAAAGTATTACCTTTCTAAACTTTGTGATGTCATTCTTACTACATGTCTCTAATGTTTATAGAAAAGCCTCCCAAAAGGACATCAACATCCAAAACACCACCATAACTTTAGAATCCATCCGGCAACTTATTGCTGAATCTTACTAACAGCCGTGGAAGCACAGACTGGCTGTCATAGCAATAGCTAGTAATCCCAACAATCTACTGGACTCCTGCAGTAAAAACGGGAAACTAAAAAGAGTTTACAGACTGTCAACCTTTCTTCTTTAAGTACAGAAGGAGCAGTAAGCCTATTTACTGGTTTGAACAACTGAATCTGTATTCTCACAAGCAGAAGTAGCTGAAGGAAAATAAAGTACCCTTTTAGCTACTCTGTACTTTTAACTGTTGATAGCCGTGTCCCTGTGTGAATGCACAGCCCATGCCTAAGGGACTAGAGCAACGCTAATCATAATCCCCTGGACTGAGTTAAAAAGGCTTCTGACGAACAGGCACTGTCCACGCACTTGCAGATCAAGAAAAATGGGAAGATAATTTTAATGGACAAACAGTAAATGTAATAGATCCTCAATGACTTACATTAGAATATCCAAGAATTAGCATCTATATGTTCCAAACATGGACCAAATTCTGAGAACTTATGAAGCTTTCATCGGGGGACTGCCCCAAAGCATTGAAGGAAACGTTACTGCTATCAAAACCTCAGACTCTAGAAGAAGCCACCAACATTAGCTCACAAACTAAATGGACCAAATAAAAAAGCTTTAATTCTTAACAAGACCAATGATCTACAAACGACAGATCGATGATTAGAAGGAACACCAACCAACAACAACACCCCAATGATCGCAAACAACAATAACCACGTACTCCACAATCCAAACAAAAATAACTACCCAAATAACCGTAACAATAACAACCGCAACAATTATCACCATCAGCAGCAAAATGGAAGGCATGAAATCTTTAAGGCTAATGGAAACCGTGGATATAATGGACCTCATCCCCTTTGTAGGAAGTGTACTCTGCATCACACAGGACCGTGCACTATTAGGTGTTAGAATTGCTACAAAGTAGGCCATCAAACTAGAAACTGTAGGAGCTAGAAAACATCTATTTTTCAACATCACTCTAAGTCTCTAACTAAAACTCGAGACAATGTAACAACAATAGACAACTCTTTTTCATATGTAAAGTTCGTATGTAAAGTTATCTATGAAATAATAAAGAGATAATTCCGCTACATCTTGTTATCTGGTGGTATCAAAACTCGACATTATTTGTCGATTCTATCATACTCAAACTCTAAATACTCTCCTCATACCTTTGCAACATAAATTTTCATTCTTGATTATATGGGCGTCATTTTTTATTTTTTATTTTTTGTTATACATATCAACAATCTCATACTATCTAAGCCATTCATGATCATATCATTTTCTACACATTACCATATCATGTTTTTATGCTTAGGTAAGACGATTTATGATCATCTTATTGAAATGATTAGAATTGCTTCTTCATATTTGAATAAGGAAATAAAATCCCTGAACTAGAATTTATAAAAAACCTTAGTTACAAGGAGTTGGACGCTTCTTTTTGTAAGTGACTAAATTATAAATAAGTAGGCTTAAGTATATAACATACCGTACACACAAGTTTCTTCAATCTTTGTGAACACATACTTTCCTTTTCTTCCTTTAAACATTATCATTATTAACCTTCATCATACTGTCAATTCAAAATCTGTATCTCACATGATTAGCAACTCTCTTACAAATTCATAATCATTCCTTGACATCACTCATTCCATGATCTCCGTATTCTAAAAAAAAATTCTATATTCTGCAACGTAATAACAAGGAAATACACAAGAATCTATGCAATGTCAAATGGTTTCAATACCACTAGGTATGAAAATTTTTGACAAGACTTGTGATAGATACTTTCCACGTTTCTAATCTCAAGAAGTGCTTATCCGATGAATCTCTTATTATTCCAATGAAAGAACTTTAACTCGATGACAAGCTCAACTTTGTAGAAAAACCAGTAGAAGTTATGGACCGTGAGATCAAGCAACTCAAGCGAAGTCATATTCCTATAATCAAAGTACGATGGAACTCTAAAAGAGGACCAGAGTTTACATGGGAACGTGAAGACGAAATTCGTGCCAAATATCCTCATCTATTTTCAATCATCACTTCAAGTTCAATTAAATCTCGGGACGAGATTTCTGTAAGGGGTGGAGACTATAACAACCCACAATTTTCATAAATGTAAATATCCATCTATTAAGTTAGATGATGTACAATCTATCAGTTATATATGAACTCACCTTTTTCAGGGAAATTTTTCGCTTTATTACATTACATTACTTACTTTGCCAATATCTCAATATGCAATATAACCTGCATAACTAAAGTTAACGGGCTCAGGCAACCTATCTATGGCAATCCTATCTTCATATATGTCAAGCAAACATCATAACATGTCAAGTCAATATCATAATATCATTATTACAAGGTACATTATTCCTATAAGGTACCATTTGCAACATCATATCAAAACGGGCTTTAAACCATTATCGGATGCCCTAAACCCTAATCTCATGGAAGGGTTAACCCCTAAAGTGAATGCACAAGCTACTAAAGCATATGTACAAGCAATATAACATCTCATTTGAAATATAAAATCCCTTCAACTCAAAGTACAAATCTCTAAAAGCTCAATGTACAAGTCATTAAGCATGATCTCTAAAATAGCCGTTTTACCTCTGTTTTCATTCTAATTTCTTCACCACCACTTAAGCAAGATACTACACTCATTTTACAAGGTTTAAACCCTAATTATTCAATTCATAAGCTTTCATACATCTTTTTATACTCAAAACCCTAATTCAAAACCCTAAACCCTAAAACCGAGCTAGTTTCTGAACCATGACCCGTTTCTTGATTTTTATCCATTGTAAACCTAAACCCCATACTTAAATTAAGTTTTCAATAACAGAAATTACAAACTTTTTAAATCATAACCCATTATTATTTCATCATTCTACTTCAACTATACAAGTACGAATCCTGAAAAACCCTATTTATACCCTAATTGTTGATTTTGACCGTTTACTCATTTTTTAGACCATCTCATTTCTCATAAATTTTATAGGGCTCCAAGAGTCATTGTAAACCCATAAAATGAGTTTACAAACCTTTATCTATCATTAACCATCCTTTCTTCATTCAACCATCCTTTCTTCAACAATTAAAAGCCTTATATGAACCCTAATTCCAAGCTACGGCTTATTCTTTCAATTTCAATCTATTTTAACTTAAACCAACGACCAAACTTCATTGATAATACTTTATATAAGCCCTAGGATCTGTATTCCATCATTCCTAATCAAGAGTATGCAAAATATAAACCAAGAAAGTCAAGAAAACCCTAAACGTGCCCTAATCAAACCCGTGACCTCATTTCTTCAATTCTAATCCGTTTTAACCCAAACCAATTGCTAATCTTTGCTAATCCTTCCTATATCAGACCTTGTCTACATATATTAACTATCCTTGATCATTTATACACGAAATAAAGGTTTGAAAACTTATGAAACCCTAGTTGAACCCCAAAATAGCCCGAACTCCTTCACCATTAATTTTGACCCAATTCAAACCATTCCAAGTGCAAATAACTTATGTGAACCTCTTCTAGAATCTCTTAAGCATCTTAGTCACCTACTTAGACCATTCCTTGGTCAAAATTGAGAGCACATGGCCTCTCTTTTGCTTACTTCAGCCGCGGCAAGCCCCAAACACAAACACCTTATCAATCTACTATCCTAGACCTCCACCATTGATTTTATAGCTTAGACACATCATACACTAGACCCTATATGTGTCAAGACCAGATCATAACCCTTGCTTACTCCTTATACCTTCAAATGGGTATAAATAGGACTCCTATGTCTTTATTTTTCTTCATCCCCCACTTCCTCCTCTATAACCCTTACATAGAAGCAATACTTTGCTCTAATAGATCCTAAGTGATCTTAAGAAGGCTCAAGTTCATAAAGGAAGCAAAAGAAACCAAGAAAAGAAACCAAGAAATGAAGCCCGGGAGGCGTTATTCTAGGCGTACGAAGCCGAAAGTCCCGATTCTGACCCATTTCCAAGCCTTAAGCTCAAGACCAGGTTCTATAAGCTTATGATCTGATTTTATAACATTATAATGTTCATATGATCTTGCTAAAATCATAATATAAAGCTTTGAACTCAAAAACATATGTGTTATACCTTTTAGATCCAAAATCGTACACCCGAAACCCTAATTTCATGTTTTTACTTAATCTATAAGCTAAGCTTGTAAAATATTGTTATAA
>BQNB010127409.1:0-19445 GCA_026074375.1 Tanacetum coccineum
CTTTATAAAGGCTGTAGCAAGTGGCTGGAGATCGACAATCCGTCGCTAAAACTCTAATACTTTTGTGTCTAAACTTGTCACTAAAATTTTGTGAGCCCTTTTTTGCAATGGAATATATCCGTCAGCATTTCATCGTTGATGGGCTTTAGTGACAAAAAAACGACGAAAACATTCATTGTTGATGCCAGATTTTCTAGTAGTGGATAATTGCCAACTTGTGCAACTCTTAGCCTGTATGGGGCACAAGGCATCATAATCTAGAATTAGAATGTCAAGTAGCGTGTTTAACCCCATCTTATGCCTCGGGTCAAAGTTCTGAACAACCATAATCGATATAAGTCATCCAATTCAATATCAGTAAATTTACAGTCTCAGGTCTGACCATGTGATTGTTATATTACCTTGTTTTGCAAATTTACCTAAAACTGTTTTAGAGTAAAAATACAACTCAAGTGATTTCATACTTGGATAGCAAATGACTTAATTTTAAGGCTAGAAATTGATAAATTTAATGTTACCAAAATTTGTGTATAAGAAAGCATGCACACAACCTTATAACACTAGTTGTTTTTAAAAGATTTCCATTTTCGTTTTAAAAAAACTTCTATAAATAGAAATACTTAGATTTTATAAATCACATGCCATTTATAAAATTAGGGTTGCCTTGTTTACAACATTTCCAAGTATTAGTGATCTTACTACGGAGAAGGTTAATTCCCCACGGGAAATAAACAAACCCTAGTTATGATTTTGACTTACTTGAAATATTGTTAAAACCGCTTATGTAAAATTTTGTATTCTTGCGTTGTTCCGTCGCGGGTTACCTTGCGGAAACCACTAAACCCCTGCGTTATAGAACATTACAAGAATTTACAAATTTTACGTATATAGCCCATGTTTTAGCAAAGTGTACATATTAATATACATATAATAAGCATTTTAATCATGTACTTTTAGTCCATATTAATTTTGAAAATCAATTTTGCATAATTATAAAAAACGCCATATTTATAAAACATTCAAATCATATTTACCAAATTTAATCATACTAAACAAGAATCATTTACGCAATTAAAACATTAATTCAACTAAGGTCTTCCCTACTTTAGCAATTAGTCAATTAATTTACGAAATGATTTCATGCACACCATATAAAATACGCATGCATGTAACATATATTAAGCTTCATAACCATGGTTTACATGCACGTAAGTCATGGTTGACAATTTATTACTAGATAAACAAGCAACAATATATGTTAAATCTAAAACGCAAAATAAGAGAATTAGATATCATGTAAAATATGTCCATATTGTTATTTCCATATTTATGTGACAAATTAGTGCAAGTATTATTTCTCTAAATAATTTTCTAAAATATTTTTCACATAAAAGGCAAGAAAATAATACATATATGCGACATTTTTTACATCTTTTAGTACGTTTTTATGTAATTACAATGCTATATGAGATGGCTCGTGATGCCACTGTTGGAAATCGTTATCAAAATAACCTAATATTACATTAACATTAAACGAGCTACGCAGCGGATATAGATCACATATAGCATATACAATTAACATAAACAAGTAAACATACCTTTAGCAACCAAGCTAGTGACGAATCAAAGACACTTCGAGTACACGTAAGTGTGTAATAATGTGCAAACCAAATACCACTACAAGTTACTAAGATAAGTAACCTCTACATGTCTCCACACTACACGTTGAACAATACCACCCGAATGCTAGTTCTTCAACCAATGATCAAGTGAACACTAAAAATAGCAAAACATAAAAACCCTATTAATGGGGTGTTTGTTTGCGTCGACCAAGGAGAGAAAAGATAAGAGAGGGATAAAGGTTATGAGCTCTATGGTCCTCCTTATATACTAGATGAATTTAGGGTTGACCTAAAATACATAACTTGGAGGAAAAGATAGCTCAAAACCCAACCTATCCCCTCCTTGAGCTTTAGGCCGGTCGAACCCCGTACCAACACCCCCTTGGTGTTGACTTTTTGACTTTTCCTTTATTTATGGATAATTACATTTAATTACCCATTAATTAAAAAGCCTTATTTGTTAATTGTTCTAACGAACTAATTAACGACCGTTAGTGTTCCATCGTTGATTCATATATCAATATAGATAATAAGTATAAAAATATATTATTATAAACATTAATAGAATGATATCTAAGTGTAAACGTATGTGACCCCGTAGGCTCACGTATTTCCAGCTGTATAAATATCTGTATGACATAAGCACAAACCAACAACATCAACTAAGGGCAGAGAACCATAAACCAAACCAAATCTATAAGAACCAGTAGTGTTATTCTTACCAGCCGGTTGTTCAACTTTCATTTTATTCTTCTTGTTAGATATTAGAAAAAGATTCGGCCACCCCGTGTATTTTTGTGTTTATAATAGCTCGTAGTTTAACGTTTAATGTATAATGTTCGGTAATGGGCCGGGTTACAAAGCCCAATGTATAAGCCAATACCATGGCCTAAGGGCTGATTTTGTAACAACTATATAAGCCTCTTCCTTGCCTTGGAAGAGGTGGGTTAGTCATTCACATAATACATGTTCATTTTCTCACTCTAGAAAGTTCTCTCTCACTTTCTCTCTCTAGATTTGGCTAATCCACTTGTCATCCGATTGTGTTATGATTTCCAATATCCTACAATTAGTATCAGAGCACATGGGATGATTAGCTAGATTGTGTGTTCATTTTCTTGGTTAGTTTAGATCAAAAGTTTGGTTTTTGAAGGTTTATAGTCTTGTTCTTGGTTTTCTTTGATCTTGATGTTTGTGATGTTAAGGTTCATGTTTTTATAGTTGCTATAGCCTTCTAGTAACAAATTGTGCAAAAGAAACCAAGCAAAAACGTTCAAAAGGGTGATTTTTAGGTGTTTTTAGGTGAAAAACCAAATTTTTCTATCTAGCGAGTTAAGTTACTGTTCGAAGTTCTTCGCAGTGAGTTAGGGTACTGTACTGGCGAGTTGTCAGAATAGTACACTGTGTGTCAGAAAGTACTATGTCAGTGACTTATCTTCTTGTGTAGGTAGCGAGTTAGACAGCGAGTTAACTTCTCTTGCAGGTAGCGAGTTGGATCTAGCGAGTTACAGGATAATTGAAGACTATTTTCTAGCGACTTGTGAACATGAACTCTGTCTATTTAATTTCCTGTTGGTGAGTTGTCAAGTCTCCTCCAACGAGTTACGTACAGCGAGTTACAGGATAATTGAAGACAATTTTCTAGCGACTTGTGAATAGGAACTCTGTCCATTTTGTTTCTTGATAGCGAGTTATCAAGTCTCTTCCAGCGAGTTAAGTCTAGCGAGTTATAGGTTACTTAAAGACTCTTCTCTAGCGACTTGTGAACAGGAACTCTGTCCTTCTTGATTCTTGATAGCGAGTTATCAAGTCTCTTCCAGCGAGTTACAGGGCAGCGAGTTGTGGACCTTTGGACTTTTGGACCAATTTTTTATAGACTAATTTCAACCTGTAATCCTAACAAACTTGAACTGCAATTTACCATTTCATACAATCAATCACCACTTTTAACATATAATCACTAATCATTGCTCGATCAACTTAATCATTTCACAATAAATTACGATGGCTAATCTTTTAGAAGACATCCAATGTGCCGGTTTCGATACCCGACCACCTATGCTTGATAGGACTGACTTTGCATCATGGCAACAACGTATTCGATTGTATTGTCGGGGTAAAGAGAATGGGGTGAACATCCTGAAGTCAATTGATGAAATTTCAGATGGGGACATTTAGGGAAACACTATCTTAAGGAACTAAAGGTACCTTACATCTAGGGCCAGAACGACCTAGAGTCTATTTTGACCTTTCACCTGAAGATAAGGAAAGGTACAATGCTAACATTTAGGCAACAAACATCCTACTTCAAGGATTACCAAAAGACATTTACACTCTCATCAATCATTACACTGATGCAAAAGATATTTAGGATAATGTGAAGACACTCCTTGAAGGTTCTGAATTAACGAAAGAAGATCGTGAATCACAATTGTATGATGACTTTGAACACTTCCGTCAGAACAAAGGAGAAACCATTCACGACTATTATGTCTGATTTGCCAAGCCACAGATCAAGATGGTAGGGTTGTTGTTTAGAATGTTCAGGGTCGACAGAATAGAGGTCAGGGGAACAATGCCTGAGGTGCAAGTACAGCTGGTTATGGGAGAGCTCAGAACAGAGTTAGGAATGCAAATCCAGGTAAAGCAAAGCAGATTAAGTGCTACAACTACAATGGTATAGGCCACATAGCAAGGAACTGCACTCAGCCCAAGCAACCATAAAACTCAGAATACTTCAAAGACAAGATGTTGCAGATGCAAGCTCAAGAGAATGGGGTGGCATTAGATGAAGAGTAGCTGCTATTTCTTGTAGGTGGAAAGACAATGCTATTGATGAAGATATGGATGAGCAACCTGTTCAGGACTTAGCACTCAATGTGGATAATGTGTTTCAAGCTGATGACAGTGATGCGTTTGACTTTGATGTTAATGAGGCTCCTACTGCACAGACTATGTTCATGGAAATCTATCATCCGTAGATCCTGTTTGTGATGAAGCCGGTTTGTCTTATTGTTGGGATCAAAAGACTTCATAGAGTTTCTACTGCTCAAGTATATATTAGTATTGTCAAGTTAACTTAGTACTATTCAGTAAACATAATGAGAATTATGCTAAGTAGTTAGTACTGGTAGTATAATGTTACTACTGTTAGTATAATTTAGTACTGTTAGTATAAAGTTACTACCATCAGTAGATGTTAAGACTGCTCAGAGTTGAAGACTAGAATTATGCTAAGTAGTTACTACTGTTAGTACAAAAGTTACTACTGTTAGTGTAACTTGGTGCTGTTAGTATAACTTAGTACTACTAGAGTAAAGTTACAACTGTTAGCATAAAGTTAGTACTGCTAGTACTTACTACTGCTTGTGCTCAGTTAGTGCCGCTGGTTATAAAGATACAACTGTTGAGTAATTACAACTGATGGAAGGATTATGCTGACAGAGATAAGATCAAAGACATATCAGAGAAGAGATAAAGACTAAGTGGAGAACAAGAATACTTACGAAGATAAGTATTAGTGATTTGTAAAGAAGATATGTATAACTTATTTTTTAGAAGATTACATTTTCTTATAGAAAAGATCATGATAAGTTAGGAAAGTATTATAAGCCATAAAAGGAGGTCCTAGGGTATAGAATAACATATATCAATCACATAGAATTGTCATAGCTTCAAGGTTGTAAACCCTAACACTATCAAAGAGTGTTCGTATTAATATATTAAAGCTTATTGTTTTGGTTGTATTTTTTGTTTGTCAAACATACTTTACTATTATTCTTCTTAGTGGTATAAACTAGATTCCGTATAGTTTATATCATTCACTTAAAGTTTCATTCTTAGTACCTTTGGATTTATCCAAGGATACTAAACCTTACATCAAGTTAAAGAGTTAAAGATCTATTTATTGGGATCAACAAGTGGTATCAGAGCTTGTTGTGAAGCTTTGAATAAGAAGAAACAAACAACACATATAAATTCTAATCCTTAAGATGGAGGCAGGAACTACTATTACTACTCTGACTGCAAAACTTCCTATCCTCAACCCAGCAGAATATGATCTTTGGCTAATAAGGATAGAACAATACTTTCTTATGACTGATTACTCCCTTTGGGAAGTAATTAAGAATGGTAACAAAGTATTGAAGAGAACTATTAGAACAATTGAGCAAATCTATGAACCTACTTCTACAGAAGAAAAACTGGACAGGAAGAATGAGATGAAAGCAAGAGGAACTCTTTTGATGGTACTTCTAAACAAGGATCAATTCAAGTTTCATTCATACCAAGATACAAAATTGCTCATGGAAGATATAGAGAAGAGGTATGGAGGAAACAAGGAATCCAAGAAGGTTCAGAAGACACTTCTCAAGAAACAATATGAGAACTTTGCAGCATCAAGCTCAAAAACTTTGGATCAAACTTTTGATTGGTTGCAAAAACTTATTGGCCAATTGGAGATTCAAGGTGAAGTAATTGGGCAAGATGACATGAACCTAAACACTATAAAAAATTAGTTGAATTATCCACATTTTTAAGGTTAAATGTCCACGTTTAAAAATGTGTAAAATTATAATGGCCACACTTTGCTATATGCGGTAATAATGGGTGTGACAAATTTTCCTACACATATAAGTGTGGAAATATTATCAAAATGCCTATAGTTAAAAGTGTGGAAACATTCTTTGAATGTTCACACCTAAAAGTGTGGCAAAATTACAAAACATGTAAACATTGTTAAATATTCACACCTAAAGTGTGGAAAAGTATCATAATGTTTACACTAATAAGTGTGGCGTTTTAATAAAAAAAACTTCTTTACTTTTAAGTGTAGCTTTGTTGTAATTGTACACACTTATATGTGTGGATTATTTTTTTAAAGATTTGTGACACATATAAATGTGACAAAATTTTGATCAATATAAAAAAAAGTCCACAATTAACTATACCGTGGAGAAAAAACCATAGAGAATTCAACTTTTTTTTGTCGTGAAAGCTGTTGAGAAGGCTTCCATCTGAATGGAAGACTCATGCTTTAATCTGGAGAAACAAAGCAGAGATAGAGACCATCAGTTTGGATGACTTGTACAGCAACTTAAAGATTTATGAACCTGAACTTACAGGATCATCAAGTACAAGTCAAAATCCATAAAATGTGGCTTTTGTGTCCTCCAACAGCACAAGCAGCACAACTGAAACTGATAATACTGCTACTGGAGTTAGTGCTGCTTATACTCAATTTAATATTGTTAACTCTACATCAGTAGATAACCTTAGTGATGTTGTGATCTGTGCTTTTCTTGTAAGTCAGCCCAACTCTCCTCAACTTGCTAGAGAGGATCTAGAATAAATTAATCCTGATGATCTAGAAGAAATGGATTTACATTGGGAGATGGTCATGCTAACAATCAGAGCTAGAAGGTTCATCAAGAGAACAAGCAGGAACTTGGATATAAATAGTGAAAGAATTGGCTTTGACATGTCAAAAGTGGAATGTTTCAATTTTCATAAACATGGTCACTTTGCAAGAGAATGCAGAGCTCCAAAGAATCAAGAATACAGAGGAAGAGACTATGGTAGAAAAACCGTGCCAGTGGAAAATACCACTGAAAATGCATTGATTGCTCAAGATAGAATTGGAGGATATGATTGGAGCTACCAGGCAGATGAAGAACATCCTACAAACTTTGCATTGATGGCATATACATCTTCAGGAAGTTCTTCTAGTTTAGATTCTGAGGTAGATTCTTGTTCAAAATCTTGTGTAAAAGCTTATGCTATTCTTAAGGAACAATATGATGATTTGTCTTCTGATTATAAAAAGTTTTAGTTTAATTTAGTGTCTTATAAAGCAGGTTTACAATCTGTAGAAGAAAGACTAGTTCAATATAAGAAAAATGAGATTGTTCTTGAAGAGAAAATAAATGTTCTAAATCTTGAGGTTAAACTAAGAGATAATGCCTTAGTTGAAAACCAAAAGAAATTAGAAAAAGCTGAATCAGAGAGAGATGAGTTAAAACTTACATTAGAAAAGTTTCAAAGTTCATCCAAATCATTAAACAACTTGTTGGATAGTCAAGTAATGTATTCGCTAGAACAGAGGCTAGGATATATGAAGTTTTCCTCTGAAGGAAGAAAGTTTTTGTAATGAATATAACATGTTATTGATTCAGAGAATAATAATTTTCAGATCAATGAGGGATATCATGCAGTTTCCCACCACCTTCCTCGGGAATGTTTCATTGCCACCCAAACCTGTATCTAAGGTTTATAAGATGAACAACTTGATAGTGAGTTTAATGGATGTTGTTTCTATATGATTGAATACTGTTAATCAACTTCTCAGTACCTGCTGACCACAATTATAGGTGGTAGTTGAAACTAATACTGTTAGGAAAAACAGTTTTGGTCCTCCAATCATTGAGGATTGGAATTCTAATGATGATAGAGAAGAAGAATTCACACCTAATACGACTGTTAACCTAGCATAAAAATTAGTTAAGTCTGCAAGGAAACATAGAAGTAGATAGGACACCAAAACACAACAAAAAGCATCCTAAGGGAACCAAAGAAACTGGAACAATCTAATAACCTAAAGACTAGGAAGTGATTTTAAAATGATCAATAAAGCTTGTTATGTTTGTGGTAGTTTTGAGCATCTTCATAAGGTGTGTGATAAGAAGGTAGTAAGACATGTATGGAACAAATCAAATAGGGTGAATCACAAGAATTTTGCCAATAAATTGACTCACCCACACCCTAAAAGAGGATTTGTTCCACAAGCAGTATTAACCAGGACTGACAAAATTAATACTGCTGGTGCAAGTGTTAATACTATTGTCAAACAAGTTAATACTGCTGACCCAAAAACAACTGTGAATTATTCTAGAACAAATTTAAATGCTTTCAAAAGAGGATATTCACATCATACAAGGTCTTTTAACAAGTTCTCAGAAAACAAAAACAGTATTTTCAACAAAAAGGTTAATACTGTCAGTGTAAAAGATAGTACTGCTAGGCATAGAACAGTTGTAAGTGAGAATATGGGACAAAAGGTTAATGCTGTTAAGGCCACAGCATGCTGGATTTGGAAAGCTAAGTCCAGTAGTGCATCAACTACTTTCAAGAAATACTCTTACATTGATGCACGAAGCAGATCCAAGTCAATAAATTTCTTTTGATCCCCAAAAGAGGCCTACTCTCTTATTTTACGTGCAGGACAACCCACAGTTGAAGGAGTATAAAGAAAAAGGAGTAATTGACAGTGGTTGTTCTAGGCACATGACAGGAAACAAATCCTATCTTACTGAATATGAAGATTATGATGGTGGACTTGTTTCCTTTGGAGATGGAAAAGGTAGAATTTCTGGCAAAGGTAAAATTAAAACTGGAAAAATAGATTTTGATGATGTGCACTTTTGTAAAGAGCTTAAGTATAACTTGTTCAGTGTGTCACAAATGTGGTGACACAAAAACAATGATCTTTTTTACGATACTGAATTCTTTGTTTTATCTAATAAACTTTAAGCTACTTGATGAAAGTCAAGTCTTGCTAAGAGTTCCAAGAAATGATAATATATACAGTATTGACTTAAAGAGTGTTGTCCCCACTGGAGGTTTAACTTGTCTCTTTGCTAAGGCCACAATTGATGAATCCAATTTATGGCATAGGAGGCTTGGGCACATCAATTATAAAACAATGAATAAACTTGTAAGGGGAAATCTAGTTAGAGGTTTACCTTCAAAGATTTTTGAAAATGATCATAGTTGTGTTGCTTATCAGAAAGGAAAGCAACACAAAGCCTCATATAAGGCCAAGCTTGTGAACTCAATCAGCAAATCATTACATATGCTTCATATGGACTTATTTGGACCTATAAATGTTAAGAGTTTGATGAAAAAGTCCTATTGCCTAGTTGTCACTGATGACTTTAGTAGATTTTCTTGGGTATTTTTCTTGGCCACTAAAGATGAGACTAGTGAGATATTAAAGACCTTTATAACAGGAATAGAAAATCAACTGGATAGTAAAGTAAAAGTTATCAGATGTGATAATGGAACTGAGTTTAAGAATAGTGTAATAAATCAGTTCTGTGATATGAAAGGGATTAAGAGGGAATTTAGTGTTGCTAGGACTCCTCAGCAGAATGGTGTTGCTGAGAGAAAGAATAGAACACTAATAAAGGCTGCAAGAACTATGTTAGTTGACTCTAAGTTGCCAACCACCTTTTGGGCTGAAGCAGTTAATACTGCTTGCTATGTACTAAATAGGGCCTTAGTCATTAAGCCTCATAACAAGACACCTTATGAACTTATTCGTGGGAGACCCCCATTGATAGACTTCATGAAACCTTTTGGGTATCTTGTTACCATCTTAAATACCAGGGATCATCTAGGCAAGTTTGATGGAAAAGCTGATAAAGGATTTTTTGTTGGATATTCTGTGAATAGTAAGGCTATGAGGGTATTTAAGAGAAGGACCAGGATTGTAGAAGAGACCTTAAACATTAGATTTCTTAAAAATTCACCTAATATGAAAGGAAATGGAACAGACTGGCTTTTTGATATTGATTCTTTGACAAAGTCTATGAACTATGTGCCAGTTGTTGCAGGATATCAAGCTAATAATATTGTAGGAACCAAAGATAACATTGTTGCAGGTCAAGGTAAAAAGAAGAAAGCACCTGAACAAGAGTATATTATTATACCACTCACTCTGCAACAACTGAATCCAATAATCTCTCCAAGGTCCCGAAGGAAATAGATGATGCTGGTTTGAAGCCTACAGAAGTCAATGAAGGAAGAGCTTTTGATAATAATGAAAAGGATGGACAAGATGCAAGAAGTGAATCTGAAAGGATAATTCAAAAGGAAAAGCAAACTGAAAACACTAACATTACTAACACAGTTAATACTGCTGAACCATCATTTGATTATGATGATTCGATCAATCACCAGATTAATACTTACTGCTAACCGTTATTTAGTACTGCTAATGCATTTGAGGAACAACTTTTTCAACAATACTTTCCTTTCAAAAATAAGTTTACCCTTCCACAAGTTCTAAATGTGTCTTCAATGGACAACACTGGAATCTTTGGTAATGCCTATGATGATGAAGATGTGGAAGAAGAAGTTGACATGATCAAGTAATTGGCAGTTTAGAAACACCTGTACAGACAAGACATATGTCCAAGATAAATGAAGAACATGGTTTGATTTCCTCAGTTCAACAGCTTAGGAGAACAAATCATAAAGACTTTCAAAATTGTTTGTTTGCCTGTTACTTATCTCAAATAGAACCAAGGAAACCACTTTAAGCCTTAAAAGATCCAAGCTGGGTAGAAGCAATGCAGGATGAGCTTCTACAGTTTAAACTACTAAAGGTTTGGACATTGGTAGATTTACCTAAAGATAAGTGGGCAATTGGTACTAAATGGGTGTTTAGAAACAAAAAGGATGAAATAGGAATTGTAGTGAAGAACAAAGCTAGATTGGTTGCACAAGGATATACTCAAGAGGAAGGCATTGATTATGAAGAAGTTTTTGCACCAGTAGCAAGGATTGAAGCTATAAGATTATTTATGGCTTATGTTTCCTTCAAAGATTTTGTAGTCTACCAAATGGATGTGAAGAGTGCTTTTCTATATGGAAAGATAGAAGAGGAGGTATATGTCTGTAAACCTCCTGGTTTTGAAGATCCAACCTTTCCAGATAAAGTCTACAAGGTAGAAAAGGCTCTCTATAGACTACATCAGGCACCAAGAGCATGGTATGAGACATTGTTAACTTATTTGTTGAACAATAGATTTCACAGGGGACAAATTGACAAAACCTTGTTCATTAAAAGACAAAAAGATGATATCCTTCTAGTACAGGTTTATGTTGATGATATCATCTTTGGCTCAACCAAGAAAGAATTGAGCATTGAGTTTGAAAAACTAATGCATGATAAGTTCCAAATGAGTTCTATGGGAGAACTTACTTTCTTTTTGGGACTCCAGGTTCAACAAAAGCATGATGGGATTTTTATTAGCCAGGACAAATATGTGGCTGAGATTTTGAAGAAGTTTGATTTTGCCACAGTAAAGACAGCAAGCACCCCTATGGAGCCTAATAAAGCTTTGGTCATAGATGAAGAAGCTAAAGATGTAGATGTTCATTTATACAGATCAATGATTGGTTCATTGATGTACTTGACAGCTTCTAGGCCTGACATTACATTTGTTGTTTGTGTTTGTGCAAGGTTTCAAGTTACTCCAAAAACTTCACATCTTAATGCTGTGAAGAGAATTTTCAGATATTTAAAAGGTCAACCTAAACTAGGCCTTTTGTATCCTAAAGATTCCCCATTTGACTTGGAGGCTTATTCTGATAGTGATTATGCTGGAGCTAACCTTGACAGGAAATCCACAATAGAGGGGTTGTCAATTTCTTGGCACGAAGGTAGAATTCATGGCAATGGTAAGAAGCAATACATAGTTGCTAATTCAACAACCTGAAGCAGAGTAATGTTGCTACTGCTAACTGCTGTGGACAGGTTTTATGGATCCAAAATCAAATGCTTGATTATGGGTTCAACTTCATGAACACCAAGATCTACATTGATAATGAAAGCACTATTTGTATTGTGAAGAATCTAGTGTTTCATTCTAAAACCAAGCACATTGAAATAAGACACCATTTCATCAGAGATTTATATGATAAGAATTGATACATTGTGTCAAGAATTCACACAGACAAAAAATGTTGGCCAGATCTTCTCACAAAGGCTTGATGTTACAGTTCAACTTTCTAAATGCTAGCATTGGATTACTCAATCTCTGAAGTATTGTTTGAGGGGAGGTTTTACAATTTTTAATTTCTACTCATGGGTTATACATAAACATGGATCCTCATGAATTCTTACATGTCTATCTAGTCTTTTCTAGTGTGCTTATGATGAATAGAGGCGTGTTGTTGTATAATTATTGAAGACTGAGTTAAAACTGTTAAGGCAAACGTTAATACTGTTAGACTAATATTAGTACTACTGAGCCAATGTTAGTACTGCCAGTATAACTTAATGCTGCTGGGGAAAGGACAACCAAATGAAAGGCCACTAAGATATCTCAGTCTAGTGGATCTACTAATCTTGTAGCAAATGAGACTGTCCATAAGGAGTTAGGTGACAGAATGGAAAGGGTTACCACTACTACTTCTAGCTTTAAAGCAGAGCAGGACAGTGGTAACATAAATTAAGACCCAATCCATGGCAACACTTAATGAGTCAAGTCCTTAGGGAATTGGTTCAGGTAGTGGTCTCAGGTGCCAAGATACCATATTAGGGGTTGCAGATGCTCAAACTAGGTTTGAGACTATATCCATAAAGTCTAATGACCCACCTCTCTCAAGAGTTAACACACTTGGAAGTGGGGAGGACAGTATGAAACTAATGGAATTGATGGCATATTGTATAAAACTGTCTGAATTGGTGAGAAAAAGAAAAGAGAGGTGTATGTTTAAAAATAGAAAGAGTAAATTGGTGAGAAAAAGAAATGAGAGATGTTGTGAGCTAAAAAACAGCAAGAGAGTTTGTGAGATACTTTTTGGAATGAAATTGAGGTGATTACTGATGCTTTAATGTTAATGTTGCTCAGCTTTAATTAATGCTGCTAAGCTTAAGTTAATGTTGTTAGGCTTAAATTAGTGCTGCCCGTATTTGTTTATGCTACTGAGTATACACTTACTGCTGTTAGGCATAAGTTAATGTTGCCATGCATAACTTACTACTGTTGGTTTAAGTTAATGCAATTGAGGGTACTTTACATAAATAGATCGTTTGATTCAATTAAAGGTTTTTATCACTTACCATAATCGATTTCATACATTCAAATACTCTCTACACCTAAACCCTAAATCAATTTCATCGTTGTTCATCAAAACCCATCACAATGTCGACACACAAGTTTGTTAAAACACACAATTTGGTTGTGTGTTTAGAGAAGCATGCTGAAAGTGAAGGATTTGAGCAGATTGTTGATTTTCTAAATGTGAATCCCATTAGATATGCACTTACTGTTAACCCTACGATCTATATCTCATGTATTCAACAATTTTGGGATTTTGCTAAGCTTAAAACAGTTAATAGGAATGTACAGATACAAGCCCTAATTGACGGGAAGAAGATTATAGTCAATGAAGAATCTATTAGACGTGATCTTAAGTTGGACGATGCTGAGGGTTCTCCATGTCTACCCAATGCTACTATCTTTGAAGAATTGACAAGAATGGGGTATGAAAAAGTTTCTCAAAAGCTTACTTTTTATAAAGTTTTCTTTTTACCACAATGGAAGTTCTTAATTCATACCATTTTGCAATGTATAAGTGCCAAAACTACTGCCTGGAATGAATTCAGTAGTACAATAGCATCTGCAATAATCTGTCTTGCTAATAATCAAAAATTTAATTTTTCAAAGTACATATTTGATAGCATGGTAAAGAACTTGGAAGATGTGAATAAGTTCTGGATGTACCTAAGATTTGTTCAAGTCTTTGTGAACCAACAATTAGGAGACATGTCCAAACATAAGAAGACTTTTGTTAACCCTTCTATAACTAAGAAACTATTTGGGAACATGAAGAGGGAAGGAACAGGATTTTCTAGGAAGGTTACACCTTTGTTTGATACTATGATGGTTCAAGCTTCTGAAGCAATGGGTGAGTATTCAGATCATCTAACTGATTCCAATCAAATACCTTTTGTTGATCAACCATCTACATCCTCTAAACCCAAGAAGAAACAACAGTCTAGGAGGAAACAAAGGAAGGAAGCAGAGGTTCCTCAAGATGAGTCTGAGCATGAGGAAAGTGTACCTACACCTTCCAATGATCCACTACCCAGTGGTGAGGATAGAATGTAACTAACTGATTTGATGGTTTTATGTACCAAATTACAAAAACAGGTTCTTGATTTGGAAAAGGCCAAGACTAATCAAGCTATTGAGATTGCTAGCCTCAAGAAAAGTGTAACATTCCGTATTTGAGGTCACTATTTATCTAATATTTTATCTCTATTTTCATTTTTAAGCAAAGTTATTAATTTTACGTTTACCCGATTTAGTAAGAATTTCTCGTTTTTAGCTTTGCCGGGGCCGTGTTTAGAAATCTATTCCATCTTCGTGTCTTAAATGATTTAATAATCTTATAATATTCATCGATGATTATAATTTTCATCATTTACACTTTCCGTTATGTTTCGCGTTTCCGAATTTTCTTGCTAAAACTCGCGTTTCTACCTTAAACCTTACCTTTTCTTAAATATACTTACACTACACCTTAAATAAAACTAATAAATAAAAATCAAAAAAAATATATACTTTTGCCTCCCCATGGCCCTATGGCCGGCTCCAACATAAACCAAACCCACACTCCACATTTTCCACTTCTCCATAAAACCACTCATTACACTTCATTTCCCATACATGCAATAAACCCTTCACTTCACCATTTCAAAACTTCTCCATCCTTTCTTGCTCTCATTTCTGCCGAATTCAAACACAACACCATCACCATCTCACAAAATTATTCAACTCATTTTAGGCTTTATAACACCATCCTCTTGCTTCTTGCAAAGTTTGGTGTAGTTTCTTGAAGATTTGAAGGTGTTTAGGACTAGTTTTCTTGGTGATTCTTGAAGCCATTTGATTGGGGTTTTATTGGGATAGTTCTTGGTGATATTTTAGGGCTAAGTAAGTGTTCAATCGCTGGTTTTAAGGATTGCATTGGTTCGGACCAGCCCTAGCAAGAAGAGAGTGTTTTTGTTTGTCGATTCTCTAGCTTATATCCACCCTTAGTAAGATTTATTCTTCATTCTTAATCTTTAATTCAATTTTGGACCATGCAAGTGGTTGTTAGATTCTGGAAATATTAAGGTTTTTATGTTTATAAGATGTCTATCATTTGTTTGGGCATTGGTGTTAAATTTTAAAGAAAATAAAATGATGTTGGATTGGGTTATAATAGGGTTATGAAACTGTTTCTACATCAGTAGCAAAACAGATGGATTACAAAATATTTTTGGTAATAGGGTACCTGGTAAATTTAATAACGATGTTGGTATGTGTCTAAAGAGTATTGAGGTTAGTTGGTATAGGAGCCGTATCTCCTGGATGAGCTAGTACGCCAATTTACTAAAACTAGTCCATTTTTGCACTCAGTTGGGAACGGGTATAACCCATATTGTTGCACTAACTTTCTGAAATAAAAAAAAGGGTTTTTTTTTTTTTTTTACTAAAACCTGTGGAGGACACTTATAGCTACCATCTCCAAGTGGCCTCACGTTTATAGCATGTATAGATTTTGATTTATGGTCATTTTCGTGGAGTGGAAATATTCAGAAAATAAACTGTTTTGACATAGAAGGGTAAAATGGTAATTTCACACAGGATCATTGACCCCCTGGACAGTGAGGCCTGTATTTTTGAAAAGTAGACTCAAAATGCTTTCTGGAGGTGAAAACCTCATGCTCATTTGAATTACGGATTTTGATTTATGATCCGACAAAGTTGGAAGATTTCAGAATTTTATAAATAAAAAGTTACTAGACGTAAAACCAAAACGGGTAAATTTGTGTGAGTTGACGGATAAAGAGTAAAAGAGAAACATGGTATGAATGACATATTAATACAGATTAGGACACATTATTTATGTAGAATTTAGTCACTAAAAATGGAAATGCAATGCCATGCTAGTTCGGACATAAGTAAAACTTTTATAAAGTCATCATTTGATTTCATCTTCTTTCGCGTAAGTATTAGATTGCTTTTTCTAAAGTCGGCTTTTATTTTTAGGTCACTCTTAGGAGTACTGTCTTCTTAGCTTCTTATATTGTTTGATATTTACCGTTCCGTCATGGTGAGTCATGTCTCGCCTTTCAACTTTTCAAGTATTTTCTTAAACCCCGCGAGGGGGATGCATGCTAGTTTTTAAAAATGAACACAAGTAGTTTTCTTTCTCGTATACTTGGAACACGTATGTGATTTAATGTTGTCTTGCTTGGGTAGCTTTCGTCATAAGACCCCAATCGTGAGCCGTCAACTACCTATGATGGGTAGCCGCTCATACAATTAATAGCGCTATGGGCTTGACAACCCGGTTCGGTTTTTGGGAGTTTGAATCCGGGAAAGTGAACACTTCCACATGTAACGGACATATTGTATGGAGATTTGAGTAGTATCTGTCGAAGTTACCTAACCTCGGGGGCAGTCAATTGTAAAATTAATTGATTATAAATTTCGTCTATGGGATCGGTGTCGCGAGTCAATGCAATGTTGTTTATTAGCTTGTTTGATCAAAATGTCTATTTGAAGCAGATGATTATTTTTTTTGTTGTGTTCAAACTCTTTTAATCAATTATTAAACTATGAATTCATCCATCGTGTTGAATCTTGTTTAGCATGTTCATCTCAGGTAATGAAGTTCGAAGGCTTGGAGGGACGGATGGGAGATTTGCGCTAAACTTTTGTCTGTCATTTAAAAACCCATTCCTCATTGAAAACTTGTTTTAGTGTGGTTAAATCAAACTTATTTTATGTATGGTAACGTTTTCTTGGGACTACGCTTTTGAACTCTGATAAATATGGAATGGAATGGTTGTTTGTTTTGTTTTTAAAACGTCTCATTGAGTCGTTCTTTATATCTTATGACTATTGTACTATTATTTAACACCCAAATTGTTGGTTCCGCTGCGTGTAAATTTGGGGGTGTTAAAGATTGGTACCAGAGCCATGAGTTATAGAGAACTAGGTCGTTTTTAAAACCTAAACTATAACTTTATTTTTAAAATTTTAGCGCGCAAATTCCTCATGATGCCGGCCAAGTCGTTCTTGCAATTACGTTTCTAGCATTATATATTGCGGGTGTTTTTATCACTAAGTATTTATTAATAAATACTATGATATATATGTTGAGATATATATTTATTATTAAACTTTACATATTAAAGTTTTTACCGTACTTTAAAAACCTCATATCTAATGTATCGCATACATTCATATTTGCATACATTCATATTTGCATACATTCATATTTGCATACATTCATATATATATTTTGCATACATTCGTACTTTGCATAAATTTTATAAATTTTATAGTGACCTTATACGTATCCCTCGTATTCGCAGATTATCATGGCGAACCTACCTCCAAATGGCGACGCGAATGCTCTCGTGCCAAACTTCAACAATGAGTTTATGCCAAATCCGGGCCATGCTCACTTTGCAAACAACAACAATAATAATGGATGGATAGAGTGGGATGTACCACTAGGAGGGATGGATGAGCCGATGGTAGACCTAGAGTTTGACGAGGAGGATGATGAGGACGAGGTTGGTGATGTTGTGGATGCGCCTAAACCGAGCACCTATGAGGTTGGAGGTCCATCTACGGCTATCGCAGCTCAGCCTCAGGTGATTGATGACTTATATAGAGAGGTGGATAAGCTGAGAGATAGACAGGGAGCGTTGGCAAGGACAATAGTAGAGGTGAGTGATATTGAGGCGACTAACAGCATTGCCATTGGGGAGACTCACCCTAGAGTGACTGCTTTGGAGGAGCAAGTGCAGACCCTGCAGACAGCTCTTCATGAATCCAGGACGATAAACCAACAGTTGCAGACTACGGTGGCTGAGATGCAAAATCGTGAGGGTACCGTGATACAGTACATGCTATGGATGGAAGAGCGCCTCACTATGTTGGAGAAGAGACTTCCAGGACCGCCTCCGGATGGCCAGTAGTTATTTTTCTTCCTCTCCTACCTTGTTGGTCTAGGATGTGACCTTGTGCTGCCTGGTGTATTTTGTTCCCTATGTAAACACCGCAGTTCTATTCGGATTTATGTAGGATGACTCCTAGTAGCTTAGTATTATTAGTAGTTCTTCTTATTGGATCATGTAGTCACTAAACCGGCCTGTCGGTTAGTTGACATAGTACGAGTGCTAGTAATGACCTAAGTCATGTTTAGGTCACGTTTTGTAAAACACTACAGCATTGTACTAATTTTGGGTGCTCAATGAAGATAACTACTTTGATCTTTAATTCTTGTGTCGTGATAGAATCATGGCTCCTAAACAAATGACTCAAGCTGCTATCGCCAAGCTAGTTTCTGACGAAGTGGCGAAAGCTCTTTCCGCTGATCGTGCCACCAGGAACACGACAGGTGCTGGGGGACCTGGCAACGTGGAAGGTGCAGGCAATGCAGGAGGTCCTGAAAGAGCTTAACAGGCTAGGGATTGTATGTTGGGAAAAACAAGTCAATTGGTCAACGTACTGCTAAGCAAAAAGTCAAAGTACTGCTAAGTAGAAAGTCAAAGTACTGCCAGTCAAAGATCGAAGTACTGCCGTGGTTAAAGGAATCTTAAACGATTATCATTTAAACAGTTAGTATTTATCTTGTAACAGTTATTAGTGATAAGTATCAATTAGTGTTTATGATATACAAGGACTGTACATCTACTAGAGGTTATCCTTATGTTTATAAAAGGATCTCTAGGAAGGTATTAGAACATATAGAAAAACACGAGTTAAGAAAAAGAAGAAGTATTAGTATTGTATTAGGGATCTGCAATTTAGGCAGATTCAAAAGGTTTATAATAGAAATCGTTTGAGAAACTATTGTGTGTTCTTCTTAAGTACTGCCAACTAGATTCCGCATAGTTGACAGTATATCAGTGTTTCATAAAGGAATATCGATCCTACATTTAACCATCTGCACTAGTAGGGCAATCTATTATTGCCCTACACAACTTTATTTTTAACACCTTTTTGGGCTTTTGATTAAATA
>BQNB010127410.1:0-19444 GCA_026074375.1 Tanacetum coccineum
CCGTGACCCGAACCGCGGGTAACCGCTCACTTCGGGTACCCGCATGTCCGGTTACCCGCCTAGTATGGTTCAGAGACGGATAGTAAAATTAATTACCCGCCTCGCGACGGATAGTTGAAATCTTCCAACTAACCGAACCGAACCGCCCCGTGAACACCCCTAAAACAAACATGTAAAATTTTAAAAATTAATGTTACACGATTACGACAACTATTTACATATATTTTAATAGATGGACACTTTCATATACATTCGACAAATATTTTTTTCAAATAGGACTATCACATGTGATATAATACTAATATATAAGTTTGAACATTCAACATTCTATCCTAAATTGAGAAAAATGTATTTGTGTATAACTCCAAATGATTCATAGTTTTTTTGCATTTAAAAATATAAATCTTTAGATTTTCAACTATAGATCATACATAATTTTTAAACTTTCAAATCAATAAAGTTTGTTTATAAAAGTTGAAGAAAATATATAAAAATTTGTTTTGATATTCAAACTCGCTTGATATATCACATGTGATATAACACTAATTTGTAAATTATCAAGACTGCACATGTTGTCGTAAAATGGACATAAATATTATTTTTTGGTGCCAAAAAACCGTGAATGTTTTGGAGTTATATACAAATACTTATGTTCATTTTACGATAACGTGTTCAATGTTCGAACTTATAGATTAGTATTCTATCGTGGAATATATCAAGCGAGTTTGAATATCAATTTTTTTTCTATTTCTTCGACTTTTATGAATAAATCATATTGATTTAGAGGTTTAAATATTATTTGTGATATATGATTGGAAAGCTAAGCATATGCAGTTTTAAAAGAAAAAACGGTGAGTCTTTTGGAGTTTTATACAATTACTTATACTTATTTTACCGCATCATGTTGAGTGTTCAAACTTATAAATTAGTATTATATCATATGTGACACATCAAGCGAGATTGACTATAAAAAAACTTATAGTTTCTTCTACCTTTATGAATAAATTGTATTGATTTTGAGGTTTAAAAAGTAAGTGTGATATATGATTGTTAAAAGATTTGTATTTTTCAATGTCATAATGAATCACCTCGAGTTCTACAAAAGTATTAATGCAAATATTACGACAACATGTTAGGTTTTCAAACTTACAGATTAGTCTTATATCACACGTGATATATAAAGCAAAGTACTGTACCGAAAAAATTCAGAAAAAAAGAAAAGAAAAAGCTTGTCGAAATTATATGAAAAATGCTCATCTATTGAAAAATAACTAAATACTCGTCACAATAGTGTAACTAATGTAGGTTAACAATTTAAGGTTTTTGACATGTGTAAAGTTTTAATGAGAAGTGAAAGTGAGCTTTAATTAAAGATATAAATTAATATTTTCCTTTTTCATTGTTGTTAAAATGTGTGTCCCGGTAAAGTTATACTCCTTTATAATGATAGGTGTAACGACGACTATGGATGATCACGTTCACTGATTCGTCAATAGTATATATATAATAATATATGAAAATAATCAACCAATTGCCTTTGACCAAGGCAAGAAGTCAAAATTCACTAAATAAAATATATATGTTTCCGAAAGTATGATTTCCCGGGTCGTTATGTCCCAACGAGGTGTGCAATTTGAAAATCGAATAACGGATTGATGATTGATGTTTGATGTTTGAATATGACAAAGTTATGATTGGTTTTCTATTTCTACAAGTTAAATACTCAAAAGGGGGGGTATGGGGGGGGGGGAGGGGGGGGTTAATATATATAACAAAAACGTTAAAAAATCTTTAAAAGAAGCGAAAGTTTTGTAAAACTAAAACGGGTACGACAAACGAGGGCCAAAAACCTAAATTACACAATTTTAACCCTAAAGTGATTTTTTTACTTTAAATGGGTTCTAAGTGACTAAAAACGAAGTTTAAAAAAACTAGATCGAAAACGGAGTTAGTTAAGACAAAAAACGAGTCAAAACAAAAACGGGAACGAATCCCGTTCTTTAAAAAGTGAAACTTTGCAAAAATGACCCTACAAGAAAACAAATATTTTTCCTAGAAACTATATAACAAAAGAAAATTTTTAAAAAAAAAGTTTATAATTTTCTGACTTTTATTTTATTTTTATGATTTTTTTAAGTTTTTAAACAAAATAAATTATAAAAATTACTAACTGTTTATAAAAAAATCTGAAAAAATAACAAAAATTAGTTTACGTTGGCAGGATTCTATGAAAAATATAACTGGACAAACAGCTTATTGCAATAAGCTGTTAATAAGCCAAAACAGCTTATAAGCTTGATGGGTAAAAAGTGGGTAAATAGTTAACCACTTAGGTCTTTAACGAAAAAGACCCAAGGGCACAGCGGTAAGGAGTGTTGGTGAAAGAGGGTAGAGGGTGTTGAGGTCCAGGGTTCGACCCCTGCTCCCTTGGACTTCCACCTTCCCCCCCTTTTTACAAACTTGTACAAGACACAAAAATAAGCACTTAATTACAAACTAGTTACTTTATGAAAAGTCACTAATAAGCACGAAATTAAGCAGAACAAACAGGCAGATAAGCTTTTTTATATACTAGAAAATTTTAAGCTAATTTGATTGAGCTTTTTAGCACGAATTTAAGCAAAACCAATAAAAAAATAAGCTAAACTTAACATATCTATACCTAGGAAGAACAAAATCAGAAAAAATAAGCAACAGGGAATGAGAAATAAGCTAAAAGAAATAGAAATAAGCTACTAAAGAGAAAATGAGGTGCAAACTTACCAAGTGCTTCTTTAAGCTTATTTTTAAGCCAACACAGACAAATCACTTGGGCTTTAAGACTTACAAAACTTGAAAGAGTGACCAAAAGTTTATACAAAACAACAAACAAAAATAATTTTGAAAGAAAAATAAGCTGTAAAAAGAGAGATGAAAAAGCTAGGACAGACAAAGTGCTTCAATGCACAAAAGGCATATTTTTTTTTGGCTTTTTAGAATAATAAGCAAAGGGAAATGAAAGATAAGCAAATACAGACCTAGCCACAACCCTAATAAGCACTTAGGACAAAATTCAGCAAATAAGAACAACATATTAAGCCAAAATAAGCTTTTGAGCTTTTTAGCTTAAACTGCATTAAAAACAGTCATAAAGCCTACTTTTGGCTTAAAATTGAGCCAGCTAAGGGTAACTTAAGATTTGAGCTTGAAAGGACTTATAAAGGGGCTTATTAGCTACCTAGAAAAGTATAATGCTCAAGCTGTCCAACTCAAATAAGCCATGAAAAAGTGGCTTAAATTTTGGCTTTTGCACCAGGGGAGAATATAAAGCCAAACAGCCTATGTGGGCATCTTTGAGCTTAAAATTAAGCTGTCAAAAGGACTCTAAAGGCTAAGTGACTTATATAAGCTTAAAGACTAGTCTAAGGGCTTATAAAATAAACAAAATAAAAGGACATTGAAATGCATATAAGTAATGAAAAATGCTTGTGAACTTGCTGTCTACACTCAGCAGCTACTGAATTTTTGGTTTTGAAAAGAGAATTTTTTTTTGCAAACTGCAGGCTATGATTTACGCTAGAAAAAGAATTTAAGAATACTAAATAAGCACAAGCAGATCTAGTATGGATTACAATGAGCTTATAGACCAAAAATCAACTTTAACTTAAAGAGTTTTTAACTAACATGGCGGCTGAAAAATTGACCTTTGAAAAAACATGAAAAATGAACCTAAGACATACATCACAAACAGGACAAAAGCACATTAATCTAATATTATTTCTACTGCATTAGACTTTAAAACAGTAATAAAACAACACTCACAAGTATTTAAATCTAAATCTATCATATCAATATGATCTAATAAAGCTGAAAGCTTTTCCAGAGTTTCAAACTATGGAAGGCCTAAATCCTTAAACATGAAATTTAAGCTTTAAAACTAAAATTTATTAACCTCTATACTAAATTACAGCTTATACATATACAATTTGTCTTGAGTGCCACCAAATAAGGTTTTAGAAAGAAAATCCATTTTGACCCCATATATAACTCTTGTGCCTAACACGCCCATTAAAACAAAAAAGTAATTTATAGAATCTAAAACAGATTAAAAACGCATCAAATAAGATCAATTCCAGCATAAGTAAGACAGACTAAGCAACTAACAAGCATGATAACCAAAATAAACAAATACGCAGTGAACAGTAAATGCATAAAATTTTAGCTATCAATAGAAAATTAATACCTTACAATAGTCCCCAACTTGTAGCCGGGGCTTAACACACCTTAAATAGCTTTGTAAATCAACCTAAAGCTTATCAATAAGCACTAATTACCAAGGCCATCCAGAATTGCTCTGCTCCAATGCTTAAAACCAAATTTCCTTTTTGAATAGAATAGTAAAGTAGTAAAGAGCTTTTGTAAAAGCTTTAAGAAGTAAAACAACTTATATAAGCTTTAAAAGAGCTAAATCAAATACTTTAAGCAGTAAATACCTTTCGATGAAACAGAAATTGACCGAATTTTGAAAAAACATGAAACTTGAAATTTTTGCATTAAAAAAAAAGGGAAATCCACCATTGTTTAAAAGGAAATTACACTGAAAATAAGAACAATAAGCTGATAAAATAAAATTACACTAATTTTACACTATTATTAAACTAGATACCTCAAAGGGTTTACAAGAGTCCCTATTTATACTAAAACTAGAACTTTGAACTTTTTTTTCTTGTGTTTCTTTTGTGAGAGGCTTCACAGTCATCATCTCAGCCATTAAATTTGGTTTGTGTTTCTTTAGAAGCATTCCGAGCCCTTGATTTTGTGTCCATGTTGTCCTTAGCCAGTGGGGGTTTATGGGATTGCCAAGGTGCATGAACACATTGACTAGGGGTGTTATGGAGGAGAGGTAAGTTTTACTCCACTGGTTAATTGAAGTTGCAGGGTAAAAAGATGAAGGTAGACAATCATGGAAGTTTTAGCGGAAAAGATTTTATAAAAGGACAAGGCACGGGTTTGGATTTTGGGCAAAAAGGACCCCTCAACTTATATAAGTTGATTACATGAAAGGTCCTTGTGGTGGTGTAAGTTTTAGGAATTTGGTAGAAATGCCCCCTCAGGGTTATATATGTAATTACATAGGAGGTCCTTGGGTTAATATAACTTGAGGGGTTTGGCAGTTTTGCCCCCTCAAGTTATATTTTACTAGTATTGCAGTTTCAGTCCTTGTAGTTTTCCACCATGACACACAACTTTTGATTTGGCAATTTTGGTCCCTCAAGTTTGGTTTTCTTCACTTGGTTGACTTTGACTTTGTCGGGGTTGACTTTCTGTTGACTTTTTGACTTGGTTGACTTTTTGGCTTCGATTTGGCTTTGTCTTTTCACACTTTTCCATTCCGTGCTTAGTTTTGTCGTTTTTGGCTTTGTTTTTCGTCCTTTTGTGTGATATCCGTTTCCTACACAATACAAATGCAAAACAAACATATATTTGGCAGTTTTTGTCTGTTTTTGGTCATTTAAGTCCGTTTTTAATGGAAAAAGGTATGTGTAATTAAGCACATACCAAAATCCCCCATACTAAGGTATTGCCGTGTCCTCACGCAATGTTATGAAGTAAACATTTACGAAAACTAAGAATCTCGATCCCCCTCGACTAATTACCTCAAAAAGTAGCTAAGTGTTCGTCAAGGGGAACTAAAGAATCAATAGCTTCGACAAGTCCCGTTTTCACCATTTTTATATGTACACTAACTATCCCTAATATTTTTGGATTTTCTTTTTTCTTTTCTTAACTACCTGTTTGACTTCCTTTATTTTATTAACACTGGGATCATAGAATGAGAAGCGCCCATAGAATAATCTATGGATGTCCGAATGGATAAATTCATCGTCCCCGATTTTTCACTAGTCCCAAGCTAAGCGTAAAAACGAAATCACCGTTAAGTACAAGTAAAGATGCTAACACTACTTATAACTATGACTTGTCAACTTTTCGCTCCCAACAATTATTCAATTAGAGTGATTGTGCTTAATTTTAAGTTAAATTTAGATCGACAATTTTAGAAAGTAGTATAGCTTATGTGCATAACGATATTTCTGAAGAAACCTGGGGAAAAGACTAGATCACCCACCAACCAGCATATTCTCGATAGATCCCAGCCGAGTTCGACTTAGGTTATCAGGTTGAGACCCCACAGGAGAATGTTCGCAATGTAATAGCGGGATACTCCACCCTTTTAGGCCGAATTTCTTAGATTTACCGCTAAATAAACAATACTACTCAAAGCACGCAAACATCAAAAATTTAATGATCTCATTGGTGCGATTATTCCATGTAGCGACCTTTCTTCTCGGAACGTCCCAGCCTCATCAGCTAAGTGCCCAGGTTTTTGACACCCCAGCGGAGAATACTTAATCGAAATAATCTACCGACGGCAACCACAACTTTTGAAGTCTTAAAGCAAGTTATTCTTAGTTCAAAATTATACTTGAGTTTAGAAAAAGAAATCTTAACCATTAAATTTTCATTTATTGCTATATAATATACTACCGTCATCATTTACATGACTACAACATCGGCCACGCCTCCGACAAGATGTAGTGACTTAGTCTGACGACGGTTTCTTATTGATAACACCTACAGATTTATTATCTCACTATGGGCCTTGTTTTGAAGACTGCAACATCGGTTGTGAGCCGGAAAGATGCAGTAAACCTTTATCAGCCCACAGTTTATATTATTACTATTTTTCTTCATCATTTTTTTTTTAATTTTTTACATTTTTTTTTTGCAACATATTTTCCGTAATAGAGAAAATTTCGTTTTAGAAACTCAAGTATAAAGCTGAACTAAGATGAATATTTTCGTTTCCGAAAGAGCTTCTTTTTAGAAAATGTCGGTTTAAAGTTAAAGCAAAATTAAGCACGTTTATTAGTCAGGTTAAGAGCTTCTGGGAGAAAAAGCGACAAGTTACACTTATAAGCTTTTAAGATTTCCAAATAATCCTTGTTTAGCATCCTACTTGTAAATAACACTATCATTTTTCGTTCTTCGCAAATTTAAAATCCCTAATAAAAGGATCCGCGAATGCTTAGCCTAATAAACTTTCGTTTATTAAATGGTTAAGGGACAAAGCTAGGGCTCAACACGCCCGATCGAGTCAAAATTTATTCTCATTCTACCCATTGGGAAAGTCAAAATTGCGACAAAACACTTATTTTATTTTTGAAAATTTTTAAATTTTTTCATTTTTTTGGTATTTTTGCGAAAATTTTGGTGGTAAAAACGGGATTACGTGATAACAACGACTGCAGGCAAAAATCAAATCGAAGATCCCCCCATACTAGAACTAAACATCGTCCTCGATGTTTTAAAAGGGGTACCTACGTAAATCTAAGGCCGTTTATTAAGTGTGCCAAAAGATAAAACGTTAGTCGATTAGATTTGGATACTGGATTCCCAAAATGAAGCTGAGGATGTGAAACTCTTGTGGATGAAGGGTAAAACTGCGAGCACGAGAGTCTTCACAATCCGGGAAATCCTGGACATACAACACAAAACACACAAAACATGGACAAAACACGGTAAGGAAAATTGTAGTCTCCTTCACACAAAAACACTTATATATTACAACTCTGATAAGCATGGGGGGCCTCCCACGAAGCGCTTGTTAAGGTCCCCATGATTACCCGATCCCCGAGATTCACTGTCCATGGGAACGTCTGAATCCCGGGACTACCTCGTTTGGTATTCCCCACCAAAATAGTGTTTCAAACGATGACTCAATCACTTAGAAGTTTGGCCCAGAATTTTGGGATAATACGACGTGCCATAAGGGAAAAAACTTGGTTACAGTGAATTGGTCCAACTCCAGCTGGTCTAAAGCTTGCCCCGAGAAAAACTTCAATCTAGAGTTAAAGAAGGATTCCGATCGCCGATGTTGATAAACGCGGTTTTTGATTTGGAGTCATGGTGTTCTCTTTTGTTATCTCTTTATAGATGCAAAGATTCACGTAGGCATGATCACAAAAGTTATTAGTTCGTTAGCTGAACTTTCTGTATCACCACGGTTTTTGATTATCCAAAGTTTGTATGCTTAAGGGGCCCAGGTAAGCTTTGTGCTCCAACCTCAATCGGTAGATGACATGGTCCTTCCAATATACAAGCTTGTACGGTAGTGCACCCGATGGGTGTTTTGGTAAGCCTGTACTGAAGTGCCCAAGAGCGTCATCCATTTTGTCGGACCAAGATGCACGGTTTTTCACCTATGGTCCCTATCAAGAATTCTTTCAAACCACGATTGGATACCTCAACTTGTCCACTTATTTGTGGATGATACGCGGTGGAGAGACGATGAGTGACTCCATATTTAAGCATGACTTTTGAAAATTAGTCATTGCAAAAATGGGTTCCGCGATCACTTATGATTGCACGAGGGGCACCAAATCTGGAGAAGAGAGTTTTAAGAAATTTGCAACAACTCGGCATCATTGTTGGGAGCCGCTTTTGCTTCAACCCATTGACGGATAAGAATCGACTGCCACGAGAATGATATTTGTTCCCTCTTGAAGACGGGAACGGCCCCATAAAATCAATGCCCCAAATGTCAAAGATTTCGCAAACTTGGATAGAGTTTTGTGGCATCTCATCACGTTACGAAATTTTGCCTTGACGTTGACAAATGTCACATCGGGTAACAAAGTCATGGGCATCCTTGTAGATCTTGGGCTAATAAAATCCTGAATCGAAGATCTTTTTAGCGGTGTAATTGGCACCGTAGTATCCCCCGGTGGGTCCACTATGGCAAGCTTTGAGGATGTCAAAAGCTTCTTGCCCTGAAACACAACGCCTAATTACTTGGTCAGCACAGATCTTGAATAGAAAGGGGTCGTCCCAGAAATAATGTTTGACATCTTTGAAAAACTTGTTTTTCTGTTGGGTCGACATTCCTTTGACAATGAAATTCCCCGCATGGTAATTTGCAAAGTCGGCAAACCATGGGGTATTATCATCACAAAGAGCAACCGATCCAAGAGTTTCGAGTGGAAATGTTTCCGTGATTTCCTTGTTCTCGAACTCATTTTGGTGAGGGTTCTCAATTCTGGAAAGATGGTCGGCGGCAAGATTTTCTGCTTCTTTTTTTGTCTCGGATCTCAATATCGAATTCTTGGAGCAAAAGGATCCACCGCATCAGTCTTGCCTTAGCATCCTTTTTAGCAAAGAGATACTTTATAGCAGAATGGTCGGTATACACTATGCTCTTGGACAAAACGAGATATGACCGGAATTTCTCAAAAGCGTACACTACGGTAAGTAACTCTTTTTTGGTTGTAGTGTAGTGTGCTTGAGCTTCGGTCATTGTCTTGGTGGCATAGTGAATTGGTTGGAAATGTTTTGTATTTTAACTGCTGATCTTCGTTGCCCTAGGACATGCCCCAAATTCAAAGTCGCTGCATTCACACATGAGTTCGAAAGGCAAGTCCCAGTCGGGAGCAATCAAAATTGGAGCCTCGGTCAATTTTATTTTAAGTGTATTAAAGGATTCGATACACTCTTCTGAGAAGAAAAATGGAGTCTCTTTTTCAAGCAAGTGGGTCATTGGACGAGCAATTTATTGAAATTCCTGTATGAAACTCGGTAAAAACCATCATGCCCAAGAAAACTACGGACACCTCTTGACAGTCCTAGTCGGTGAGGAAGCTTGCTATAACTTCAACTTTAGCAACGATCGACCACACTTCCCCGACTTAGACAATTTTGTGTCCAAGAACAATTCCTTCTTTACCATAAAATGCTTTTCTCGCCCAATTGTAAGGACAAATTGGTGTCTTCACACCGGTTTTAACATTTTTTCCAAATGGGATAGGCATGTAGAAAGAAATCTCTGAAGACCGAGAAGTCAACCATGAAACACTTCCATGTTTTTATCGATCATGTCATGGAAGATTGCCATCATACATCGTTGAAAAGTGCCGGGTGCATTGCATAGCCCAAAAGGCATGCGGCGATAGGCGAACATTCCGTATGGGCAAGTGAAAGTTGTCTTCTCTTAATCCTTCAGGTCAATAGGAATCTGAAAATAACCCGAGAAGCCATCGAGGAACGAATAGTAAATTGGTTTTACCGCGCGAGTCTTTCGAGCATGGATCCATGAAGGGCAAATGGGAAAAGGACTATTCGGGTGGCTTCATTCAACTTTCTATAGTCAATGCACACTCTCTACCCCATGACCATTCGAGTTGGTATCAAATCATTATCATCATTGTTGACGACGGTTATGCCACCCTTCTTTGGTACACAGTGTATCGGGCTTACCCATGGACTGTCAGAGATCGGTAAATTAAGCCGCAATCAAGAAGTTTTTCAACCTCTTTTGTTGAAAACTGGGGTCGTGGATCTTTGGGTTTACCCTCTTGACTCTGAACTATTGGTTCGTAGATCCCTTCCATAAGATTTAGTGAGTACAAAAATCTGGATCAAACACCCTTGATATCAGGAGATTTTCCATGGAGCGATGTGCTCACATGGGGACTTATAACCTTGATAAGAGCTTCCTTCTCCTCATCCCATCAGTCTTTCGCAATTTATAACAAAGGCAACTTGTCGTTGCCTTCCAAAAATTCGTATCTAAATGAGTTGGCAGTCCTGATTCAACTTGTAGGCTCATCAAATGAAGATTTAAACTGTTTTTAGCTATCAACAACTTTTAAGTTCTTCCCGATTATTGGATGAATAATCTTTAAGAGTTTGGTAAGGTGGGATAAGGTAACGGTTCACTATTGAGGGAAGTGTTATCCAAAATAATGAATTCACCCTCCGGATCATAGGTAAGTAGCATCAATTTCCGTGAAATTGGCTCGTCATTGATAGCTATAAAATGGCATTTCTCTTCGAGAAGGAAGAAATCACTCTCCCCAGAAAGGGATTTTAGTGTTGGTGAGAATATTAAAAACAATTGAAATTCGTAATCCGGAGAAGGATTACCGTATGCAACTGAATCAGAAAAACCTAGAACTTCTTGCGAGTATTCTTCACATGCCAATTCAATGACGTCGATTCGGTTCGCCGTCATATGATTGTAATTAGCCGTGTATCTCGAAGTTTGGTCTAGAATTGAAGGTGAATTCCTCTTGCCAACATGAAGGTTATTTCACCGTCTTAAACACCATCAATGCACGACTGGTCTTTAAGAAACTTCTCCCGAGAATTAAAGGTACTCGGGGGTCTGGTTCAAAATCTACGACCACAAAATCTGTTGAAACTGAACTTTCCCACCATTAAACGGACGTCTTTGGCGATACCGATCGGTTCAGTGATTGAACGGTCCGCTAGCTCTAGCGTCATGCAAGTTGGGGTTAGTTCGGGAAGAGAGAGATCTTTCCAGACAAAATATCAATAAGATTAATGCTTGCGCCGAGATCGGCCAAGGCGTTGCATGTATTAATCCTAGAAAATTCACATGGAATAAGAAATCGGCCAGGGTCTCCAAGTTTTTTCGGTAACTTGTTTAGGATGACTGCTGAGCACTCTCTCGTTTCAATGGAGTACTAGCATTCACTCAAACTCTCTTTGTTTCCGATTTAAAGTTTTTAGAGTCGAGGCAAATTTTGGCATAAGGGTCAAGGCATCCGTAAAGCTAATTTCGAAACTCAAATCTCTAATGATATCGTAGAATTCTCAATTTGGTCGTTAGCTTTTTCACGGCGCCTTTCATCATTTCTTCTTGAAGGAAATGGAATTGATGTTCGTTGGTTGGGCATTGGAGCACTAACGGGATCAACAACGGGCTCAAAGATTGGATTTTGAGATTGGACTTGAACTACCGGATGTTGGACGTCTTCGGTGCTTCCGTTATTAGTAGGAAGCATCGTGTCCTTTGTAACCTCGGTATCACGATTCATTACTTTCGGAGAAGATGATGAAGTAGAAGGAATCTGCGGGGGGGGGTCCTTGATAAGCAACGCCACTCCGGGAGTGATCCTTTCAAATCCTCCTTCGGGTTAGTGATGGTGTTACCCGGAAGAGTTCCCGAACCGGAAGTAGAAGCGGTATTCATTTTGATAAAGTTACTTCGCATACTTTCAAGCCTTTGATTCGAAGTAGCCAAGTTGTTCAATTGAGCTTGCAAGTTTTGCCCCTGGTTTTGCACATTCTCATAACCGCATCATTTAGCCTTTACGTAGATATCAAAATTGGTTTTAGACACACCATGTGATTTGAGGACGGGAGCTATGTGTAAAAATAAAGGAGCTTGATAAGCTGTGGGTTGGATTAACCTGGGGTGATAAAGTTGGTCCTTGACTGAAATATTACCCCAATTATGGTTAAAATTGGTTCCCCCATTTTGTTGAAAATTGATCCCCACGATTTTGGTTGTTTTGATGGTTTTGCATAGGTGGAAAACCGGGAGGTCAATTTGTTTTGGCAACCATTAGAGGTCGGGCACCGGTATTTCCTTGATTGGCAATTAGCCCGCGCGGCTTTTAGAAACGTAAGCTGAATATGTCATGATAAACATTGCCATCGGTGGCGGGACAACTTTGATATGAATGAGCTCCACTGCAAGTCACACAACTCTCCTCGACCGCTTTTACGGATGCGGGAGTTTGGTGAGCGGGAGCTTGGGATTGATTTTTCTTATCAAGGAGCAATGCAGTTGACCATATCTTTGATTCTGAGACATCGAGAGATTTTCGGAGGTGGAAATGCTTACTCACTTAGCAACAACAGGCTGCTTCGTGAATTAACGAACTTTTGGATTTGCTCTCGATGATTTTTAGACATTCTCGGGGCATTTTATCCAAAAAGTTACCACCCGCGGCGAAATTCAATGAATCTTGATCATTCAAGTTCAAGGCATTATAGAATGTATCGAGTTGATGCAATCGAAAAACCCCATGAGAGGGTATGCCTAGATGAAGATCATAGAAACGTGCTCATGCTTCATAAAACGATTCGTCAAATCTTTGCTGAAATCTCATGATTTCATTTCTAAGATTTGTCGTTTTAGACGGAGGAAAAATTGTTAATGAATTTTCGACACAAGATCATCCCATGTAAGAATCGATCGAGGAGGTTCTTTGTCAAGCCAAATCCGGGCTGCTCCCTCGAGGGAAAATGGAAAAAGCATAAGCTTAACCGACGTACTCGGGACGTTCGGAAACTTCATCGTAGAAGTGATCTTGTTGAAATATTAGATGTGAGCATGTGGGTCTTTGATAAATGCTTAATTGTATATATATATATATATATATATATATATATATATATATATATATATATATATATATATATATATTACTCGGGATTTTGCCAAATAAAGCCAAGAAAATGCCAAAAGAATAGAAAAATGTGTGCTTTTGTGTCTATTGTGCAGGAAAGGTTAAAAAAAGACAAAAAGAAGCAAAATCAGTCAAAACCGACAAGAAACGGAAAAGGCAAGACAAAGAGTGAAGACGGAAAGACAATCAAAGCCGGATCAGCCCGATACAGCAAGAAAGGAAAGCCAATGAAAATCAAAGGTCAAATGTTGACAAGTTTTCAAAGTTTAAAGGCTCATTTGGATGATTGAAAAGACAAAGGACCAAAATTGCAAAAAGGAAGAAGGTTTTATAAAGAGGAAAAAGGGAGAATCAACTACAAGGGCCGGAAATGTCATATTTGAAAGTTCTTTTATGCTACAACTAAGGAAATAGAAAGAACAAGGACTAGAGCTGTCAAGATTGAAAGTTCTTTTACACTACAAAAGGAAGAATGAAACGGAAGGGCTAGTTATGCATATATCTCAAAGTTTCAAAATAACACGCGGGTCAAATCCTTCCCCTAACCGCCTCCCAACAGAATTTCCCGCCTAAATTCCCCAACAAACCCAAACTGCCAAAAACCCCTTCCCCGCTCCCTCAATCTCTCACAACCTCGTATTAAACTCATCACCACGTCATTCAACCCACGTGTCAACAGCTGATTGGTTCTAACACCTCATCAACAGCATCTAACGGCTTAAATTCAAACTCAAAAGATTCAATGGCTAGGATTGATCGAGCTCTCATCCTCTCCTCTTCAATTCTCTATAAATAGGATAGTTAGGGTTCAATTTCCAGAGTGAGTTAGTTAGTTTTGATTTTCAGTTGTAATTTTTCATTTTTTTAAGCATTTTCTTTTAAAATTTTAAAATTCAGTTTTAAGCACTTGTACCTTTCATTTTTAGCTTGTACTTTACTATTTTGAGCAATTAAAGTCAGTTCTGAAGTTCAATTGTTTTTCCTTTCAAAATTAAGCTGTTTTTTACTCAATAAGCTCTCATAAGCTCTTTTGAGCTTATTCTTGTTAAAAAGCTCAAATTCAGTCAACAAATTTGTTAAAAGTCATTCATTAACTCACTTAGTTCATTTTACATCAATCATGACCACTTGAGTTCTTTTGATTCAGTTTTAGAAGCTTTTGAAGTAAATAAGCTAATATAGCTTATTGAGCTTTTAAGCTCAGGTTAAGCTAAGGAGACCAATGGTTTTATGTTATTCTAAAGCCACTCCTCATATAGAGTGGCTTGGTTTCTGAGACAACAAAAATACAGGTTTCATTTTATAATTTCATCTTAGCATAAATCTAGCTTAATACAAGTAGCTTATTTCTTTGTTTACCTATTGTTTAATCATGTTCATGATGTTTAGATAGTTTTAAGATTACAATTTCTTTAAGCTGTATTAGTTAGCATCATTAAAGTTCAATTTAGTGGTTAGATTCTGTCATACTAGAGTATTAAGCTAGCTGACAAAGTAGCTTAATCCTCCTAATAAGCTGTAAGTTTTAGTGTCAAATTAGTTTTAATAGGTTAGAAATAGTGTAAGTGGATAAAAGGTTTTAGGAGTTTAAGCTTGAAAATAGATTTTGAGTGCATTTTAATTTTGACAGTTTAAATAAAGGAGTGTTTGGTACAAGCTTTATTTGACTCTTAAAGTCAACTTCATTCTCTCAAATTCTTTCATTTAGCTGAGTTAGATCATATTATAAAGTTTTAAAAAGAATTTAGAATTTAGTTTGTAGAATTTAAGAGTTTTGAGTTTAAATAGGTTAAGCTTGCACCAGGGCAGTTTACTTGTTTAAGTAGTTTAAGTGTTTAGAGGTTCAAGGTATTCTAGTGTTCAATTTTAGATAAAGCATAGTTAGATGAACTTGGTAAATGAGTATATGAGTTTTAGAAGAAGAGATTTGACCTGCATTTCACCTTAATTCATTGCTCTCAGCAAACAGCAAGATTAACTGTTTTTTTCTTTACATTTTCTAGCCATCTCATTTAGCTTTAGTGATTAGTAGTTAAAGTTTGAAATTGAACATGTTAATAATACTCTAGTAGCTTAATATAGAAAAGCTCTTAAGTTTCATTTTTCAGTTTTATACTAGCTTAAAATTCCTTACAAAAGTGGTGTGGTAGCAGTTTGAGTTTTAGCTTATTTTTTTTCTTTGATTTCTAAGATCCAGTTGTTTTTATCAAATTCCTTATATCTAGATTTATTCAACATTCATTTTAGAACTTATTTCCAAAATTTTAGCTTTTAGGGTTTAGAAATAAGCTTTTTAGCTTAATAGAAAAAAGCTTAAAACAGTTACAATCTAAAACTTGCACTTTATCAGATCAATTTTCTTGAAATTTTTGTTAAAGCTTAGCTAATTTTTGTTTAGATATCTTTTCTTCTATTACAGTATGCGGGGTTTGCTGTGGGGGGGAACGTACATATACTTCTGAGTTAAAAGTTTTCAATTTCATCTAGAAATAAGCTAGAAATAAGCCAAAACTTAAAAAGATAGGAAAAGCACTAGTTTCTGTAACAGAATTAAAAATGCTTATTTTCTAGCTTATTGAGTGGATTAAAGTAGCAAGTGTCTTTGTTAAAGTTGTTTAGTATAAGCTCCTTAATAACTTTGTAGTTTTAAGTTTTTGCTTATTTTCAATTTTTAATAAGCCAAAAATAAGCCATAGCGTAGGGTTTGTTTTGTAATTTCTAGATAGTATAGGGGTACCCGTTTTCAATAGAGTGTAAAATTTAGACAGTTTACCCGCCTACCCTTCTCTTTCGTTTATTACACTTTCTACCCTGTCTTTTGTAAGAAATAAAATAGATTTAATAATTTTGAAATTAGTTTAAATAAAATTAGGGTTTAGTTTTAATTGACAAAATTAGAGCTTAATTAGGTTATAAAATTTAGGGCTTTTTGTGCTATTCAATTTCTGCACCTTTCTAGTTTATAAAAACCATTTTTCTTTATTTTTCTAGTTAAAATTGTATTTTCTAGGAATTTAAATAGATTTTAGTTAATTTCTTTTTCTTAAATAAATCATAAAAAATAGAAAAATAGTTGAAAATTTTTAATTCTTTTTGTGAAAATTTTCTTTTTAAATCTAGTATTTTTGAAAAATAAAAGTAAAATTTTAGTGTTAATTTTTAGAAAAAGTTTATTTTTGTTAATTCATTTTTCTTTAAAAATTCATAAAAAATTCAAAAATAGTTAAAAAATTCCAATTCTTTTTCCTAAAATTTTCTTTTTAAATTTGTGATTTTTAGGCATTAAATTTGTTATTAGAAGTGCTTTAGATTTTAAATTCTCGTTTTAGCTCACGTTTTTAATTCACATTTGTTAATTTTTCGTGCTAGTTAATTGATTTTAGTTTCTTTAATCGTTTCTATAGTTTAATTGTGCTATTAAATTTGTAGTATAATTCAAAAACCAAAAATCTTTTAACCATTCTTAACTCGAATCCGAATAATCGACAAATCTCAATTCACGACTTCTTCGAGGAATTTACGACCCGTGTATTAATTACTTTCCTAAGTGATTAATTACTTACGGTATCTTGGTTAGTGAAAGTTTGCACTATAGAGATATATACTATACACACACGAAACCAATTTTGGCGCCGTTGTCGGGGAAGTCGTGAACGATTTTTGTGGATATATTCGTTGAAGTAAAGTTGAGAAGATCCTTTCCACCGGGAAAGTTATTTCTAGTATATAAATCAAAAACATAAAAAATTTCAAAAATATAAAAAGTACAAAAAAATATTTTATTTCTATTATAAATAAACATAATAAAAAAATTCAAAAATTATAAAAACATTTCCTTTTAAAAAAAAAGAAAATCAACAATAATATAATACTCTTAAATGAGTATTATCATAATATCATCGCAACAAAAGATCAAAACACTCCCATTTTTGACACTCGCTAGGTACGGCTCACCTCTAGTTGGCTTATTCATTAAAGAGAGTAGGCAGGCTTGGTCTACGGATCGCCTCAAGGGACAAGGGTTATTCTAAAAGAGCCTCGCTCTTTCCCTTTTCTCCGCTCTTTTTGTGAGTTAGTTGGTTAGAGAGCTACCGTGACGTGAGTAGATCTTTTGGTTGAGTTCTTTCTCGATGTATTTTTCCATTCTTAGAATTTTAGGGCTTAATAAATAAATAAAAAATTATAAAAATTAAAAAATCATAAAATTCAAAAATATTCTTCTTGTCTAGTGCTTGCACACTCGCTCTTCTAATAATTCTTCTTCTCAACCCCTCTATATTTTGATTCTTTATTATGTCGACATACGGGTTTTATCCTTGTTTTCAATGCGGAAGGACAAACGAATTCCCGCATTGCCCGTGTTCGACTTGTGCGAGGTGTGGTTCAAACCTTGTTAATGGAGATTGCTTCAATTGTAGTACTTATTCAAGTGCTAACAATTATTCTCCTAATCTTTATACCACACCTCCACACTTTTCGGATTATTCTTGTCATGATGGTGAGGGTAATACACCACATGATTTACAAGATAATTCGTGTGTTGCTTTGTGTTCGTATTGCCGTGGTTCTCACGAAGACTATTGTTGTACTCAATTGTGGAAGAGCTTGTACTCATTTTAGCTACAACAGCTTTGTTTCTTGATTGACGTACCTTAGACTTGCTCTCGATGATTTTTAAACATTCTCGAGGCATTTTGTCTAAGAAGTTACCACCAGCAGCAGAGTTCAATGAATCTTGATCAATTGAGTTTAGGGCATTATAGAATGTATCGAGTTGATGCAATTCTGAAAACCCATGATGAGGGCATCCCCTTAAAAGATCATTGAAACGATCCCAAGCCTCACAAAACGTCTCATCAAATTTTTGCTAAAATCTCGTGATTTCATTTCTGAGATTTGTCGTTTTAGAGGGAGGGAAGAATTTGTTAATAAATTTCGTAACAAGATCATCCCATGTTTCAATCGACCGAGGGGGTTCTTTTTCCCAGCCAAATCGGGCTGCCCCTTCGAGAGAGAAGGTGGGGGGAGTGGGGTGGGGGGGGGGGGGGGGGGGTGGGGGGGGGGGGGTGGGGGGGGAGGGGGAAAAACAAAGTTTAACCGACAGTATTTTGGTACGATCGGAATCTTCATTCGTAGAAGTGATCTTGTTGATATAGCGGATGTGAGTAATGTGGGTCTTCTTTATCATTTCCAAAAAATTGCTTGTTTTGGATAAAAGATTGTAGAAGACCACGGCTGATTTCAAAATTTTCGCGGTGATTTCCGGAATAACGATCGTCATCCTCGTAACCTCGGTGGGTGCTTCGAGCAATTGCGCATAGTACGATTATCACCATCGTAACTATGGGGAGGATTATCCAGTTTCTCAAGATTGGATGATTCAACAGAAGTATGTTGGCCTTGCTGTTTGTCCGAAGTTTACGGGCTTGAAGAACTGAGTGCGCATGCACAAAAAGAAATATAAAAGAAAAATTATAAATTTTTTTTTTTTGGCTTTTTCAATGATTTATTCACAATTGATTTTAACGGACAATGAGATAAGACAACTTAAACCAAATAATCTACTTACTTCACGGTAGCTCTCAAAAAGATAAACGCACAGGTGAGCGGAGGAGTAGGAATAGCGCGAAGCTTATTTCTCCTTTCGGGTCGTAGTTCCTAGGAACAACCCTCCTTATACCCACTTTATAGTTTGTTCAACTTTTCAAGGTGAGCCGTATATCGTAAGAGACACAAATGGCAAGTTTTAAATCTTTTGTTCGAGTTGGGAACCAATAAGTTCACCGGAAGTTATTATGATAATACCTCAATTGAGAATATTATATTTTGGTATTTTTACCAATTTATGTATTTTATTTCTTGTTTATGGACAAATTTTTTTTATATTTTTGGTTTTTCTTTTGTTTTTATATAATAATTATACTAAAAGAAAATGAAAATATTTTTGTACTTTTTTTGTTTTTATAAAGAAAATATTCACAGATGTAAATATATATCAAGCGTAACGATATTCTTTTTCAACCTCCCCGGCAACGGCGCCAAAAATTGGTCACGCGCGAACTCACCCCTTAAAACCTATCTATATATGACATAAATACACCAAGGGACGAAATCACGCGAGATCAAGAAAACCGGAAGCAGTATAGAGTGTTCCCGGGTCGTTATGTCCCAACGAGGCTAGAAATGGA